>CATKHJ010323917.1:0-12528 GCA_949750685.1 Vernicia montana
GATGCTCACTACCTCTATAATCATAAGTATCACATACTGATTATAGAATATAAATAGAGGTGACGGTCTCTCCGGAATAAATGACGCCCAGTCATTACTCCTATAACCATGAACATTTATAGTATTTGTTTAAGAGCGATCTGTCATCTATATTCTCAACACTTGAGAATAGATCCTCTCACAAAATACTAATGGACTTCAAATATATATTTAATACAATGGAACAATTGATTTATATAAACATATATTTATTGCCATAAAATAGTGTTGTTTTACATTTACATAAACATATATACTGCTCTAGGGCATATACTCTAACACTCATTTCACCAAAAAACTATCAAGATCCAAGAGCTCTTTTCTTCTTTTTCTCTCTTTCTTTCTTCGTCATTTGACTAGAAGCAAATCACCATCAAAGAGAAGATCTCAAAGGTAACAATCTAAGATCTAAAGTCCTTTCTTCATTTTAATAATGTTTTATTTGTTTGTGATTTGTTTTCTTTTCTTCTCTTTCCTTTCAAAAGATTTACCCAAATGGGTTTCTAGAAAATGATCTTCTTTGAGAAAATGCATCTAGATAATGGATTGTAAACAGGATCTAGATGTATTGAGTGTGTAGAAATGATTTACTAAAAAGAGTTTCAAACTTTCTCACTTTGATAATGGTGGGTTTGATAAAGAAAGGGTTTTTAAGATCCCTTGTTTATTCTATATTTTGATTGGTGAAATTAGTTAAGTTATGAGTCATTTGCATGATATAAAATTGATTTTTGATTTAATCTTGGTTGTGAAAGTGTTGGGTCTTTCCTGCTCTAGCCATTTGAGGAATTTACCTAAAAGTCCTCCCAGAATTGTAATACAGCCAATGGTACGCTCGTACTGCTGGGCGTATCATTCATACTGTGTGTTTTCTTTTTGGTATGACCAATGGTATGCCCGTACTGCTGGGCGTATCATTCATACTGAGTGTTTTTCCTATGATACGGGCAAAGGTGCGCCAGTACCCTTTGGGCATACCATTTATGCATGCTCAAATTCAACATGTTTCTATTTCAATTATTAGCATGCTAAAGTGACATATATATATGACCAATGTGGATTATGATTGAAAGGAAAATGGAAATTGGTCCAACGTCTATTCGACCCAATAACGAAAGTATGAGTATCGATTGTTAAATTGTTGATTGTATTGACATGTTATGTCTTGTTGAGTAAGAGTGATAGTATGTGATTGTATGCTAAGTATAGATATAGAAATATGGGAATTAGAATCTAGCTTGGTTTTATAGATAAGTTGGAAATGATGATCTAAATTATGATTAATTGGAATGGTTCTTGTAGAACCTAAAGACAAAGTACAAGAGCAACCGGACGATCATCATTTCTGCTTGTGCTAGTTAGGAGCAAAAGAGTTCTAAGGTGAGTATATGATAATCAATATGTTATGGGCATTATCCCATCATATAACCATTCATTAATTGTATCAATTTGATTACTTGATTAAACTTATGTTCCATTGATATCTATTCATGAACCCAAATATGTTAAAACATCCACTTGAGACCTTCGGTCTACTTTACATCGATATAAAGATAGTATATTGAAACATTTACTCTTTGATGAGTACCATAGTTCATTTGAATCCCTAATGCTTTTAATTGTGAAAATGTGATAAATCATCTAAAGCAGAAATCTCCATCTGATGTGGGATATACATCAGTCATGTGCACATGGTAAAGAAGGCCCGACGGATAGGGATAATGTATCCGCCTTAGATGGGAAAGGTGGTCTTAGCCGAGAGACCTGATCAATCTCTCACTTGAATCATTATGAGTGTTCAAGGCATTAGCCGTCACTCGATCTAAATGGTAATGAGAATACACTGTTCTCGAATATATGTTTTCTGCTAAAGTACAATAAAGTAAATCGTATGTAATTGCTTTACTTTGAACCAAATCATTAGTATCATAAATGAACCCCATTGTGATTATTTTAGTCATCAAACTGTTCATATTGCCTAAAAGCATTAAGGCTATCTTATTCTTACATTCTACAATTGTACCTAGCCGGCATAACATGTTGATATATTATGTATTCACTTAGATTTTTATCTCACCCTTTAGTGGTTTTATTTTTTTAAGGTGCTATAGAGGTTGTGGCAAGGTAAAACTCAAGATCCATCTCTTCGCTTGGGGATTACTCTGTCTATATTCATTTTGTTATATCATAATGAGTATGTATCTCAAAGAGACTAGTCTAGAGTTCCACGGTCATTGTAGGGTTATAGTGATATGGATAGTTAATCAATTCTATAATATTTATTTGGGAATGTTATCGTTATATTATTTGTTACAGTTGTTAGTACATTAAACTAAACTGTAATCAATGGTACATTTTGGTACGTATAAACTAGTATAGTATACGTTTAATGTATGGATGATATGGAAGTTGAACTTGTAAATATGTATCAGGTTAAAATTCTGGTATTGTTGATTGTATGATTTGTTATAGATTGGAATTGGGTTCTATGGGCTTAGGTGACCTTATGTCTCCCTGAGTCCTAGAACAGTCATGGCTCAAAGTTGGGTCGTGACATTAAGATGTCAATTAGATAATTCTTGAATCAATTTAAAGATTCAATAAATAATGGAAAAATTCCCAAATTTTAGAATTAAGTAAATTGGGGGTTTTATACCTAAATGGAATTGAATGGAATTGATGAGATAAATTGATAATATAGTTGGAAATTAATGTATAAATCATGCTAAAGAGAATATATTTTTATTAGAAATTATCGCTCCAAAGTAATGGAAATTGATATATGTAATGTAGAATCAAAGAATAAGGAAAAAGGGAAATCGAGTTCCTCGGAGGATCGTGAACATCCTTATTGTCCGTGTTGATAGTTGGAGTTAAGGAGTTCTTGGTGAGTAATTAATAATATAGTATCATATGTAATCCTTCTATTGAGACCATGATTGTTTTGAGTTTTCATATACAATGTTTACTTCTTGATTGCTAATTAAGGGTCATTTACCATAACTGAACCAAAAGTTTTCTTTCTTGACACTGTTACTGCTATTCTCAATTATACATGTGTTGAACTTGACTACATACTGTAAACCTTATTTTTACTATAAAGCAGAAATACCCATCTGATGTGGGTTTACATCAGACCTTGTGCACATGGTAAGCCTGCAGATAGGGCGAGTGTATCCGAACCTTAGCTAGGAAGGGTAATCCTAGCCATAAGACTTGATCAGTCTTATGTTACTGTTTACTGTTATTACTGGAGAGCAAGGCTTAGGCCGATACTCTCAACTCACTAGGGGACACTCCATCTCCAAATTACTAATTTCTGCTAAAAATATATGTTACCCTATACCGAATGATTCTAAATTGATACTACAAATGGTCTCATTTATTTTCATTAAATTCTTTCTGATACTACACTGAACCTAATTACTCCTATCACCATTTTTATATTATATTATTATTTACCAACTGAGCCTGTCTCATTCTTTAGTGGTTTACTATTTTTCAAGGACTCTAGAGAGGTCTGCAAGATAATATCTAAGTTTCGGTACTTCATTTGGAAAATATCTTGTACAGTGAGTTATATGGTCATTTTGTCTTTTCATCGGTTTAGTAAAGCTACATGGTGCTAGTGTGATTAATGTATAATTATTGTAATGTTAAGAGTGTGGGTTTGTAAAGTTTTAATATATGATATAAGTTGGACTGTAAATATTTAATTCTTAAAGTGATATGGATATATGTACTGGAGTGTGTGAATATTTAATGGTTTTGTTTGTTATGATTCTGGGTAGTGAATGAATGATAATGGTATCGTTATTAGATTCTACGAGTTTTGGTGACTCTAAATCTCCCTAAGCCTTAGAATCATCGCACCCCAGAATGTGAGGTGTGACAGAGTGGTATCAGAGCGTCAATTTAGTCTAATATAGACTATACTAGTGTGTTTAGTTAGAGTACCATGGAGCATAGAATTTCGTTTTGTCTTTGAGTTATCATTAAGATATATCAGCGTATCGGTATAAATAAGCAGCTAGGATTTTTTTTTTCAAAAGCTATTTGATTTGTTTTGCTTAAATATTCTACCAACTCTGTCACACAGGTGTCCACACGGTCGTGTGATGGGCCATGTGATAAGCTTTATACATTATGGATAAATTCACCTCTGTCACACGGTTGGCCACACGACTGTGTGATGGGTCGTGTGATAAGCTTTATATATTTTGGATAAATTCTCCTCTGGCACACCGGTGGTCACATGGTTGTGTGATGAACCGTGTGACAGATTTTAAAATTTTATGCCTCAAAAGATTGACTCTTTTCTTGTATCAACCGATGTCATTTTGGGTTCTTTTATTTCATGACATCTCAGAACATGAAATTCTTAAAAAAGAACTGAAAATCATACTAGAACAAACAGATCAAACTCAATTTAATGGACAAAAATACAATAAACCAGGGGTAAAATATAAACATTTGTGCGTTTATCACGTATCAATAAATTTCTAAGTATTTTACTAGATTGTTATGGGTATACTGATATGAATGGAAATTAACTGTGATTGTATAACTGTTTATAAATATTGATATTGTATTGTATGTGTAATGGTCTGTAGATGCCACCAAAGAGGGGACGCTTGCTTAATAGGAATATGCCTGACACTTACTCTAGTTCTAGGGAGCGGGATTATTACATGGATCCTGTAGAGGAAGAGCCTCAGTGGGCTATAGATCTGAGATTAAGAGTAGCACAATTGGAAGAAGAACAAGTCATGTATAGGGAAGCAAATGCTGATTTGAGAAGGCAAAATTTAGCCTTATGGAGAAGATATTATGAAGTTCAGAGAGATATGTTATGTTTAAGAAGTCAATATGGGAGGTGGTGTACGACTATGATGAGAGAATCTGGACGGGTGCTTAGACCTGTACCGTATTTGTGTGTAGCCTATGGAATAGAGGGTCATACTACTGAAGATTGCCCTACTAGATTTCAGTTTACTCCTGCTATTTTGAGGTCTACTGCACGTGTTATTTGAGGAGTCACTAGGAGTGGTACTGCTTCAGAATATCATAATTTTGATGGAGAAAATATTGCTCCATAAAGGAGAGTGACGTAGGACGTAAGATATGTATATATGTGTATATAGAGTTAAGGAATAGTGAGTGTAGGTATTGAACCAGTAGAGGATTTGTGAAAAATATGTATGCAAAAAAAGTTATGTAAGTTAGTGGAAAATACTAATGTGTATAAAGTAAACTGATTATGGGCTGACTAGTTATACCATGAGATCTTTTGCACTGTAAACTCATGGTTGTACTTAAAAGTTGACATGTGTATAAAATGATGATATTAACTATATAAAAAAAAATGTGACTGTTTGATAATTAAATATGTGCCCGTAAACATTTGTGATATGATAAATGGTGCATTGTGTGGTTAATAATAGAAAATATTGAATTAATGTAACATAAATTTTAAAATATTTTTTTAGACGTTGCAACTAGAGGAACACAAATCTCATGCTAATAGTGAGAATGTTGCCCCCTGCTGTCGCATCTAATGTTGTGTCAATACGAGATGTTGGCCGGGACCTTTCCGGTTCGAGGCAACCTACAGTTAGTGATAGAGGACAGGAACAACCTGAAATGATGGATGCAATGAGAAGGGAAATCTAGGATCTAAGAAGAGAACTGAATGAATTGAGATAACAACGTCAGGAGGTACCATCTCTACCTCCAGTAGAGGTTCCACCTGCTCTCGACCTGAAAGATTGCCTCCTCAACCACCACAGCCACCACGTAGAGTGTGTAGAATGATGTTACCTAATGAAGATATTTCAGTGAATGGGTTTAGGAAGATGAATCCTCCTGAATTTAGTGGTGAGGAGGGAGAGGATCCCCAAAGTTTCTTGGATGAATTAAACAAAATTGCTTAGCGATTGACATGTTTAGATGATAAAGTAATAGAGTTAGTAGGCATGTAACTGAAGAAAGATGTCTGGGACTAGTTTCAGAGAAATATTGAAGAAAGATTATACAGAGATGAACCACCGTCATGGCGGAGTTTAAACAAGCATTGATGGATGAGTATTTGACTGAAAGGGAGAAGCAAAATCGCGCTCTGCAATTTGAGTAGTTGAAGCAGAAACCGGGCATGTCTGTTGTAGAGTATGCTAAAGAGTTTAAGAGATGAAGTAAGTATGCTCCATACATAGTGCCTACAGAAGTGAGCAGGGTAGATCATTTTAGAAGAGGATTAGTTGCTCCTCTATACAATGTCCTGATTGCCAGTGATTTTCCTACGCTGGCTAAGTTGGTAGATAGAGCTAAACTGATGTAGGCCCGATATAAGGCGGAAAGAGCGAAAAGAGTAAAAAGGGAGAAAAGATAGAAAAATTAGAATAAAGGGCAAGGTAGTCAACAAAAGGGAAATTACTCGCAGAATAAGGGACAAGATCATAATATTGCTACTTCTACTCCGTATTAGTATAAGGGTGGAAGTTAAGGTCGTGCACAATAGAGAAATGTTTCAGTAGCGTCTACTCCGGGTAGTGTAGGGACCTCTCGAGCAGGACATTAAGGACAGGTTGTGTATAATTGCTCTGTTTGTGGAAGGAAGCATGGACGGGTTTGTAAACAAACTACTAGTGCCTGTCTACGTTGTGGTGAATTGGGACATTTTGTGAAGGATTGTCCCAAAACAAGGGATCAACGCACAACATCGCATCACAACCAATCATTCAGATGAATTGACATGAGAATCGGGGTCAAGGAAATAAAGGTAAAGGACCAGGACAAGGGCAAACTTATGGTGCAATTCGACATGTGGAAGGAAAGAAAGGAGGAAGAGTATATGCATTGGATCAGTATGATACTCGTGCTTCAAATACAGCTGTGACAAGTACAATACCTATCTAGTATTGTATTGCTAGATGCTTGTTTGATTCTGGGGCAACTCATTCTTTTATCTTCCCCATACTTTGCAAAGAATTTGAATAAAGTCAAAGAACTGATGACAGAACCTTTAATTATCACTACACCGTTAGGGAAAACTATAGAAGTCACAAATGTATACAAGAATTGTGTAGTTGAAATTGAAGGTAGAAAATTTCTTGCAAATTTGATTGAATTAAATGTTTTGGGATTTGATGCAATATTGGGGATGGATTGGTTAGCTGAGCATAATACACATATTGATTGTAGAGAAAAGAAAATTAGATTTGAGCAGAGTAATGGTGAAAAATTTGTGTATCAAGGAGATCGGAGTGATTTGTCTACAAATTTTATTTATGCTATGGGAGCAAAAAGATTACTTAGAAAGGGTGCCAAACATTTCTAGCTCATGTGGTAGATATAGACAAAACTCCTAAAGGTCTTTCAGGAATACTTGTGGTAGAAGATTTTCCTGAGGAATTACCCAGATTACCACCTGATAGGGAGATTGAATTTTATATAGAATTAATACCGGGAACTCAACCGATCTCAATACCACCATATTGTATGGCACCTTCTGAATTGAAAGAGTTGAAAGTTTAGTTACAAGAGCTTTTAGATAAAGGTTTCATTAGACCCAGTAGTTCTCCTTGGGGTGCTCTTGTATTATTTGTGAAAAAGAAAGACGGATCGTTGAGATTGTGTATAGATTATCAGCAATCGAATAAGGTTACGGTGAAAAATAAATATCCTTTGCCGAGAATTGATGATTTGTTTGATCAGTTACAAGGAGCTGGTTATTTTTCAAAAATTGATCTCCGATTCGGTTATCATCAGTTAAAGGTCTGAGGAGAAGATATTTGTAAAACATCTTTCAGGACTAGATATGGTCATTATAAATTCACTGTATTGCCATTTGGTTTAACAAATGCACCTGATGCATTCATGGACCTCATGAATTGAGTATTTAGACCATATCTAGATAAGTTTGTAATTGTATTTATCGATGATATTTTGGTGTATTCAAAGAGTGTAGAGGAGCATATTGAACATATGAAGATTGTAATGCAAACATTGAGAGAACATAAGCTGTATGCGAAGCTATCTAAATGTGAATTCTAGCTTGATCGCGTGTGTTTTTTGGGCCATGTGGTAACTAAAGAAAGAATTCAGCTAGATCCGAAAAAGATTGAAGCTGTAACAAATTGGCCTCGACCTACAATGGTGACTGAAGTGCGAAGTTTCCTGGGAATGGCAAGCTATTATCGTCGATTTGCAAAAGATTTTTCACGGATAACCGCATCTTTAACGCGACTTACTAGGAAACAAGTGAGATATAAATGGGATGACAATTATGAAACAAGTTTTCAAACTTTGAAAAATTGTCTTATTTGTGCTCCTATCCTATAGTTACCAGAGGGCGATGGAGGATTTGCCATTTATTATGATGCATCAAGAGTGGGATTGGGATGTGTTTTGATGCAAAAAGGTAAAGTTATTGCCTATGCATCTAGACAACTAAAGAAGTATGAGATGAATTATCCCACTCATGATCTAGAAATGGCAGTAGTAATATTGGCATTGAAAATCTGGAGACATTATCTCTATGGTTAAAAATGTGAAATTTATATGGATCATAAGAGTCTCCAATACATTATGAATTAGCGGGATTTAAATCTCAAGCAGAGAGGTTGGGTGGAATTATTGAAAGATTATGACTGCCAGATTTTGTACCATCCAGGAAAGGCGAATGTCGTGGCGGATGCATTGAGTTGAAAATCCATAGGAAGTCTTTCACATGTGGATGTTCAACGAAGATGTCTTGTGAAAGAATTAAAAGAACTGTTCAACGAATGGTTAATATTGGAAATAAACGATTCTCAAGTGTTATTGGCTCATTTTCAAGTGAAGCCAAAAATTATTGATGAAGTGCAGTCTATGCAAGATAGAGATCCCCAACTGTTGAAGATTAAAGAAGAAGTGAAAAAGGGACAAACTTCAGAATTTAAATTAAGGGAGAATGTACTTTATTGTGGTGATAAATTATGTGTTCCTTGTATAGATGACCTACGAGAAAGAATTATTCCAGAAACACATCAAGCTCCTTATAGTATGCATCCTGGAGCTACAAAATGTATCACGATGTGAAAAAGTATTATTGGTGGCCAGGATTAAAGAAAGACATAGCGAAATTTGTGACCTCGTGCCTCACTTGTCAACAAGTGAAAATTGAGCACCATAAACCTTCAGGGTTGTTGCAAGAGATCAAATTGCCTGAATGAAAATGTGATGGGATTCGAAAATGCACAAATTTGTTTAAGACCCATTCGAATGGTGTTTCAAGCTTGTTCAAGTCTTTTAAATGCAATATGAATGGTGGATTTGGTTTATTTCATATTCGGATCCATTATTTATCCTAGAACTTCTTTTTATTAAGTTTATTTAATGCTTTGGGTTGCCAATGTTATGTGTTAAGCCCAAGGTATGCTTAAACTACTTTATTAATATGTTTTAAGTAGTTTTGGACATGTTTTTAATTAGCTAAGGCCTAAGTACGAGTTTAGTTAATTTTAAGTTAGAATCAATTTAGTTTTGTGGCCAAACACCCTAATTAGGGTTACTTATCATTGTAGCCTTATAAATATGGCCTTAACTTAAGTTGTAAGACAGATTAGAATACTGATTTATGAAATTCAGCTTTGCCATTTAAGAGTGTTATCTCTTGTTTATTGATTCTTGTTTGAATCAAGATTTTATACAATCAAAGCTAATTACTTTGAGAGTATCTTATTCCAAGGTTCAATTCACATAGTTGAATTAGGGTCGCGAACTTGGGGAAAATCTGATTTAACTTTCCAAGAAGTTGCTTCCAAGCGTAAAGGTATTGGGTCTCAAGACAGGTGATTGGGATTCGTATCAGTTTGGTATAAGAGCTTAGGCTCTAAATCAGGTTATATCTATCCTTTTATGTTTTCTATTTCATTTTCTTGATTTCGTGTCTATTCATTTATTCCATTTCGAGTTAATTATATCAAAAAAACACAAAAAAAATAGTGTATTGTTACCTTAGGTAAATTCGAATTAGGTATTCTCTTGAATCTTTCAATTCGAATTCAATATATTAGTGTTTCCTTATTTTTTGTTGATTTCTGTGTTTTTTTGTATTTTATGTTCTTAGCTGTAATAGTTTATTCTTTTCTGTTTAGTGTCAAAATCAACAAAAATCACAAAAAAGTTGTTCCTTTTAGTCATAGGTAAAATCGAATTTGATTTTGCAATCAAATTCAAAATCGGTTCATTGTTTCCTGTTTTCTGTCTTTTCGTATTATTTTTTGTCTTTTTTGTTCATCAAATTTAGTTGTTGGAAGGTCGAATCACCCAAAACATACCTGTTTGGGCAATTCGAATTGCAGTAGAAGAAGGAAAGAAGATTCGTTTTGAAGTTTTGTGCGCAAGTCGACTTCGGAAGGCCATAACTTTTGACTCCGAATGAGTTACGGGGCCCATAATATATCAAAACGAAGCTCGTTCAGAGATCTATAATTGTGTCTAGGATATTGACACTGCCCACTTTTAGGCCCAAATTCGATCATTTGAAGCTCTTTCGAAGGCTCTGAAAGTTTTGTTGATAGATCTTCATATTCGGTTTGCCTTTCTTAATTATGTTTCTCTTTTAAATTAGTTTTTCTTTTCTGTCTTAAGTTTACTGTTTCTATAATTGTTCAAAAAAAAAGAGAATCGAAAAAAAAAATTTAGAGAAACAGTGGGCTACACGCCCAACAATAAGGGCGTGTTCGCCTCTGGAACAAATTTCTAAATTTAATTTTTTTAGCATTTTGAGGATCGATTGAACCTAGAACGTGTTCACTTCTGTCTAAAAAATATATATATTTTTGGTAAGAACATTGATGGAGTTCTTTTTGCAAAGTATTTGTGAGAAGAATTAAAAAAGTGGAAAAAGGCTTAGCGAGAGCTCATCTAAAGAAAAGCCATTGAATTGAGTGAAACAAACACGAGTGAACTTGAGTGACAAAATTACTTGAGTGAAACAGTGAGGGAGTGAAGTGAGGTTATTTTTGCTTTACTAACATTCTTTTCAGGTTTTTCAAAATGAGTACCGAAGATAAAGATGATGAGCAAAATTTCTTAGAGTTCTTAGAATAACTAAAAAACAAGATGGACAAAAGGTGGAATGAATTTCAAAGAAGATGCCACCTTAGAGATATGGATGTACTCCTCGAATAATGTCAAGCCTTGGATAGGACATTTGGGAGAATTTGTGATAGTTTAGGGAGGCTTGAAAGTACATTCACAAGGAGGCAACAACCAAATGTTCCAAATCCATAAAGACAATCAAGGCGACTTCCAAGAAGGCATCAAGAAGTAGGAGAAGATTCTCATAAAAGATATAATGCTCCCAAATGGCTATCATATGAGGAGACTTTAATGAAAGTTAAGGCTGATCGTGAAAGAAGAGAAAATGTATCTAAGCCACCAATGGAGGAGATAAAAGGTAAAAATGATGAGGTTGAAATCCTAATATGTGAACCCGAGCAAGTTATTTGTAAATATAATTGGGTGGATGCAAATAATGAAGAAATCAACCATGTTGTAGAAGTTACTCATGAAGATCACTTATTACCTTTGGAGCTTGCAAGTAAAGAGCCCTCATTAAAAGAAGAAGAAGTTGAAGATGAAGAAATTCGAGCAATTAATACTCATCAAGTAATCATGGAGGAAGAAAAGGTTTTGGTTCACTTGGAAGTACAAATGTTGAAGAAGAAAAAGAGATTGAAGATGAAGATGCTTCTTATTTGCCTCCTATTTCTAACATAGATTTTATGTTTCCTAATGATTTCTTTGATATTTCTCTAACAAAATTTCAGATATTTCAAGCACTTCAAATGCTAAAAATCATTAAGGAAGAAAGATGGCAATTTTGTGTGTTGTTGATTCTTCTACTTCATCACTTCAAAACTCGAGGTCGAGTTTTCTCTAACAATGGGAGAATGATACATACAAGGGAAGCTTCAAGTCTCTTGGCATATGATGCAATTCCATGGAGCTTGATTCGAGGACGAATCATCTCATGAAAGGGGGAATGATTGGATTCAAAAATGCACAAATCTGTTCAAAGTCATTCGAATCCATTTTGCCTTGTTTATTGGGCTGTTTTGTTGTTCAAGCCCAATATCTATCCTAGAACTTCCTTTTATTAAGTTTATTTAGTGTTTTGGGCTGCCAATGTTATGTGTTAAGCCCAAGGTATGTTTAAACTACTTTTTTTTTCATGTTTTAAGTAGTTTTGGGCCTGTTTTTTAATTAATATTAATTAGGGTTTAATTAAGGATACAAGGAAATAGAAACCCTAATTGAGGTGTTTGGCCATAGGACTAAGCTTATTCTAACTTAAAAATAACTAAATTCGTAATTGGGCCATAACTGATGTAAGACGACGGATTATTGATTAATGAATTAAAACTTCAATTTTTTTCTTAAGAGAGTGTTCTCTTGTTTTTGATTTTTGCTTGAAACAAGGTTCATACAAGCAAAGCTAAT
>CATKHJ010323922.1:0-26402 GCA_949750685.1 Vernicia montana
TATATATATATATATATATATATATATATATATATATATATATATATATATATATATATATATATATATAAAATATTTCGAATTGGTTCGAGTTATAATGTTATGAAATTTTATTAAACCACAAATTAAATTGAAAATTCAATTTGCTTAATTTTTTGAACTATAGTCAATCCTATATACTTGCAAACTATAATTATTAGTTTGATTTAGATGAATTGATCGGTTTGATTGAGTTTAAAGATTTTTTTTTTTTTTTTTTTTTGGGTACAACTTATGAATTACAATAGCAAGCATAGCAGTGTGAGTGTGTGATAAAGGTTGGACTAGTCTTAATTCACATGTGGGTTGACCTTTGCATATATCCATTATTAATGTTATGTTTGTAAAGATGTGCATTCAATTCAATCGCTGTAATTAAGGTGCCTTCTCCGTGTTGCCCTGATTGATTAAATCAATAATAATGCCATTATTTCCTAGGCTTTAGAAGGACTCCACGTAGTTTGGAAAGTTTGATGAACAACCCTTCCTCTTTCTTTATTATTAGTATTAGTATTAGTATTAGTATTTTAATCCTCAATTTCATTTATTATATGAAAACCTCTTTGCTCTTTTCTTTTCTTTTCTTAATTAATATCCAACCCAAAATATAAATTTTCATATACTAATATGTATGGATGAAGAAAGAATTATATGTATAAGTGTGAAATTAGTTACGACTATTACAGTTATGGCCGGCTAAGAATAAATTCAAAGATATTTATAAACCTGTCCAAAACATTTATATATATATATATATATATATATATATACTCCAGTAGTTAAGTACCGTAGGACCGCAATGGTTGGGTCTAGACACAAGATAAGGAACATCTTTTATATATCTTTTCAACTATACGCCACCTGTAAAACATGAAGATATCAAATTATATTATTTAATTATTTAAAATTATAATCTCTTAATTAATTAAAGTGACAAATGTGTTCGATTTTTGAGTTGGGCTGCTTTTCTTGCAAATCTTTTGTTTTAGATTAATAACGGGGCAAGGATAAAATTTAAAATATAAATTATGATCTCTTAGAGACTTAATGAATTAATGAATTTATTTATTTCTGTAAATGGCAAAAGTTTATTAATTAAAAAAAATAAATCAATATAATAAGTTAACACACTTTGTGCAGCCTCTAGATGACACTGGACAGATGAGAATTGGTGGTTTGACCTAAAATTCTGAAGATGGTTTGTCCTTTTGATGAGAAATCAAATATTGTATTCTCCTTCTTCAAGTAAAGTTGAAATGGGAAACAACAGCAGTTATTAGGGTTTGTGGGAACATCAGTTCAGACCTGAGTGAAGGAACCCAAAAAAAAAAAAAAAAAAAACCTAATTGACACACAGTCACACACGTGGGTTTTGGGAAAGTAAGAAAAAAGCGGCCGTCAACTTGCGTTCAATCCTTTGGCAAAAAAAAAAAAAATTTGTGTTCAATAATCAACACAAGGAAGGACCCACTCCATCAGACGGTTGATTATTAGGGCAAAACGCTCTAAACAGGTAAAGTTGAAAAAGTGATCGGATGGGTATTAATAAAATAAAACAAGGAATCTCCTAATTGCTGTCTGCATTCATGCCCGTCGATATAAAAATCACAATTTACAATATAAAATATCTATTATTATTATTATTATTATTATGTGCTGTTTTTGTGACCGCTTATAAATTTCTTTCCTTGTTTAGGTTTGCCCTTTCTTGTGTTTCCCTAATAGAACATATACTATTCTGGCTGCTCTGTTCTAACTTCTAACATTCTCTTCTTTCCTTAATTTCAATCGCCGCTTTCATTCTGCATAAGGTTTTAGGCTCTATGCCCATTCTTTCTTTGTTCAATTGATTGATTCCTCTTTTGTTAGCTGTAGCTATTCCACCTATAGCTTGCTAATGCAGGATTGGTTTACTCTTTCCTTCCAGATTCAATCAATCTTGTAGGCTTTCCTCGGAGCTCACAACGCTAGCTTTAAAAATCGACAGTAGCTGGGGATTTGTTTTTTTCAGTTTTCAACACCAAAGTCATGGTATTTTTCACATCTCTTTTACTCCACTCCTCCATCTCTCTGCTATACTCTATTAATTTATTTATTTCGGTTCTATAACTTCAATTGATGTTTTTGGTTATCAGGTGAGTCCATTTGGGCAAATGGGCAACCACGATTTGGGTCCGCCGTGGTTAAGACCAATGCTGAGAGCCAGCTACTTCATCCCCTGTGCAATTCATGGGGATTCTAATAAAAGTGAATGCAATATGTTCTGTTTGGACTGTGTGGGGAATGCCCTTTGTTCATATTGTTTGATCAATCACAAAGATCACCGCGTTGTTCAGGTTTGTCTTTTGATTCCCCTTTTTTCAATCATTTCATTTGTTATAGTAATTTCTTTATGGGTTGACTGAAAAAGAGTTTGGTTGGTGGATTGTTTCAGATTAGGCGATCTTCGTACCATAACGTGGTGAGGGTGAATGAAATACAGAAGTACATAGATATATCCTGCGTCCAGACTTACATTATCAATAGCGCCAAGATTGTGTTCCTAAACGAGCGGCCTCAGCCAAGGCCCGGAAAGGGCGTCACTAACACTTGCGAGATTTGTTGCAGGAGCCTCCTCGATTCCTTCAGATTCTGTTCTCTTGGATGCAAGGTTTTTTTTTTCCCTTCCCTTTCTCAATGTCCTTTTCCCTTTTTTTAATCAGTTTTTCTTGTTTACTTTCTTCGCGTTCAAGTTACAAGTTCTATTCTTTGTTTTTAGTAGTTAATTAACTCAAATTATATCAATCTTGCCGTGTTTGACTTCAATTTCTTTCTTCTTCTTTTTTTTAATAAATTTGTTCTCGAGAAACCAGGAATGGGAGAGTTACTCTATCAATAAACTCTCTTTTCTATCTGACCTAACCCCACCACACCCCCCCACCCCCCCCCCCCCACAAAAAAAAAAAAAAAAAAAAAAAAAAAAAGGAAAGAGAAAGAGAGGAGAATTGAAGTTGTAATGGGATTTTCATTTGGGGAATCAGAGTTTACTTGTACACACATTTTCCCCTTCTTGATGTTTTATTGATTTCGTGTTTGAATGAATAAAGTTTTGGTTTCTCTGGTGTTTGTGTGCCCTGTTTTCACCTACTCTGTTTTTATGGATAAGCTAGCTAGTTAGTTTACTGAAGTGCCCGTTTACGTTTCCATTTCAGCTGGGAGGCATGAAACAGGGTGACCCAGACCTTACATTTACAATCAGAGGGAAGCATAATAGGGATCCGTTTCTTGGTGGGTCTGAATCCGATGAGTCCTCTACACCAAAGAAGATTCGGAAGACTCATGCTTTCAACCGTTTGATGGAGGGACTTACAATTTATTCTTCTGATGGGCATAACAATGATGGTAGCTCTGGTGATGAGGCCATTACCAACATATCTCCATCTACTCCTCCCATATATAATCACCGCAATGCAAGGAGAAGAAAGGGTATACCTCATCGTGCTCCATTTTGAGATCAATTTCATCAAAAATTGGAAGAATGAAAAAAAAAATTGAGTAAAAAAGAAAAAAAATTATATATATAGGACAAGGGAAAAATTGGAAAAAAAAAAAAAAAAAACAGGGGAAGGTTGGCAATAATGTGTTTAGTATGTAGTGAAAGATGACACATAAAGTAAAGTTAATTAGGGAAAAAAAAAAAAAAAAAAAAGAGGGAGTGAAATGTGGCAAGTTTGTCGTGTAAATAATAGAAAAGGCAGTGTGTTTGTATTAGCCTAACGGAGTAAGAAAGGAAGTGGTCCCCTTATATTTAGAAATTAGTGTGGGATTTATTTTCTAGATTAGAAATCTTAGGATATATTGAAAACCATGCCAATGTACAGATGATAATATATATGGATTTTAGGTCGTTGGAAAGATAGTAATAATGGAGTGGCATTATTATGATAATGGCGCGCACGCACACATAACACATATATATATATATTGTACAGATGAATGTGTTTTGTCCATACAGAATGTGATGTTTTAAAGTTAAATAGTTTGTGGTTATATTGTGTGTGCATTGTGATGAATTTGCAACCTAATTAATCATGTGTTATTGCTTCAGTACTGGAAAATAATTGAGTTGGCAATTGCTTATTCTGGGAATGGAGGAGGGTAGGGGGCCAACAGCATATTATTGAAGAGTATGAGTTGTTTGATTATTATTACAAATATAAAGCATATGATGTAGAAGTAGAAGTAGAAGTAACTAGGTTATGTGTGTGTCTTGTCAAAATGTATAAAATATAAAAACAAAGAGGAGCAGGTGGAAAGGTAAATTTGGGTAGTAGAGAATAAAACAGAAAGAAAAGGTGCAAATCATTCTTCTTGTTTATGCTTGTTGTTGTTGTTGATGGATATAAGATATATAAGATATGGATGGGACGGAGATAAAATAAAAACATGGTCAAATGGTTTATGTATGCATAATATATGGTGTTCAATATTAGTTATTTCCGGAACTCCAAAAACTGAGTACAATGTGTATAGTCAATTTGAGGGGCCAATGGCCTTTGTATTGGAGATTGGTACTACTCCACAGTCCACACACAGACCCAATGTGGGAATTTTATCGTGCTTTGGCTTTTGCGTTCACGTTTACGCTGAGAGTTTTGTTTTTTAGGTCGATTTGTTATTTAAAAAATATTTTTAATTAATTTTTATACATTATAAAAAGTAAAAATATATAAATATTATTTTAAATAAAAAGATATATAAATATAAAATTATTTTATATTTATATAAATAATAATTATCAATATCATTATTATAATAGATTTTTAAACCGATATTCCTATTAATATTTTTTTTATATATTATTATAAAAATTCAAATTATCATCACAATATATTCAATAAAAAAAAATCAAAAAATATAACGAAAATAATTATATTATAGTGTATTCATCATACTTATTTTTTTTATATTATTAATTTTTATTTTTTTTCTTCATCTAATTTGTTTAAATAAGGTTATTATTTGAAAAAAAAAATTAAAAAACTGTTAAACTTTCATATTAAATATTCTACTAATTACCTAATATTTATTTTTAATTATTTTTTAAATACTAAAAATTATATAAAAATATCAAAAAAAATTATAAAAAAAGATAAATAATACATAGTTTCCATTTTTCTCTTCTCATTTAATGTAAGATAGATATGTTAATTTATATTTATCTTGTTGGTAGTGGATCTTTTCTTATTGGGGTCCACACGTGAACCACGTTAAATTGCTGGTGTTATTTTTGCTGATTGTTATTATTTCGCATTTCGGTACCGTAGATCCAACATATCTCAACTAAGAAAGTTCAACTTATCTAATGTCCCAAAAAAAAGTTATTTCCTCCAAACTCAGGAAGTGTAAAATTTTTTTTTTTACTTTATAGGAAATTCTAATTTCTTATCTCACTTACCTCATACCAAACAATACCTTAATGTTTAAATTTCCATATGTTATCATTTGCCTTTTTACATTTTTTTTTTTTTTGGAAGGTCGTTTGCCTTTATACATTGACAACAATTTAAACGACATAGTTTATTCTATAAAAATAATCAGAAGAAAAACGTTTGAAATAAGATAATATAAGATTTAGAAAATTTCAGTGTAAAGTTATACCTCCTCCGTTTTAAAAAGATTGATACATTTTTTTTTTAATATTTCAAAAAAATTAACATCTTTCTATTTAGTATCATTTTTTACTTTATCTTTCTTTTCTATCACATCTTTAAAATGTATTTAATGTCTCAAAAAAATTAAAATTAAGTATATTTATTATATTATCAAGATTATAAAAAAAATCATTTTATTTATTGTATTCTTAATTTTTTTGAAAAAAAAAATTTGTCTATATTTTTTAGATGGAAGTAGTTTATATTTTTTTTAATATCTAACAAAATCTAGACGGATAAAGAAAATGAAAAATGAACTTCATTCATTGAAGAGAAACAAAGCAAAGCTTATTTACAGAGCAAGAAAACGAAAAGGGTAAGAAAGAAAAGAAAAAAAAAAAAGAAAGCACAACAATCTAACAAACAGAATTTTGATGACTCAAACATATTAAAGATGAGTCAACATTCTAGAACCTACTTTCTAGTATCACACTCCCCTTAAAGATAGGCATACATATTGTGTAAGCTCATCTTACTTAACAACTCTTTAAATATGACTACATAAAAAACTTTAGTAAAAACATTGCTAATTGCTCCTTTTTTTTTTTTTTTTTTTTTTTTTTTGTCGAAGATGATCTGCTAATTGCTCTTTTTGTGTGTAAGTATTGAGGCTTGATTAAACCTGACAACACCTTCTCCCTTAAGAAATGACAATATATTTCAATGTGTTTGGTCCTCTAATGAAAGACTGAGTTTTTAAAAATATGTAAGGATAATACATTTTCACATAATAGATGCATTGGTCCTTGATGTTTGATACCAAAATCTTCAAGCAAATATAGCAGCCACATAACTTCACAAGTTGTCATTGCCATAGCACGATACTCAACCTTAGCTGAACTTTTTACAAATGTAGTATGTTTCTTACACTTCCAGTTCGCTAATGAATCACCAAGAAAAATGCAAAATCCAGACAATGACCTTCTACTCTCTAAACAACCTGCCCAGTCACTATCAATGTAGCTTATCAGTTTCAACTTTGAATTTGCAAACATGAAAATACCTTGATCAAGTGATGTCTTCAGATATCTCAACACTTTCAAAGCAGCTTGCAAATGAACATTAGCAGACTTGTCCATATACTGAGTTAGTACATGAACATAATAACTTATATCAAGCCTTGTTATAATCAAGTACATCAACTTACCAAACAAGTTGCCTGTATTCAAAAGGATTGCTTATTATATGTGTGAGCTAACTTGTGATTAACCTCTATAGAAATAGCAAAAGGCCTAGCACCAAGATGACCATATTCTCTATGCTTGAGGTTTAATATATATATATATATATATAATAGATTAGTCCTCTCATTAATAATTAGTTTGTATAAGGCAACTGCTTTATCTCAATTATCTATCGTTCACATATATAACAATTAAGCACCATATATTTTTAAATATTAATTAATTTTGGCAATATATTTGATATGGAATAAATATGACTCTCATCTTTTGGGCCTCTAACACGAAATCAAGCTCACTTCTCAAGAGAACATAAATGATCTTAAAAGACTCAAAATGAAACATCCTCGAGAATGACTTTTGGCGAGGATCCTCAAGGCTCGTTTAGAACAAGCCATCTTTATGAAGATATCTCGCCAAGATACTCATTCGCTGGATCGAGCCTCTTTGTTAGATTCTTGCTCCTCACTCCTTACTCTAAACCAAGCTCACTAGGCAAGGAGTTAGAATCTTTTACATGCTCAATTATGCCAAAGTACATAGTAATCAACACTCAGAATTGAAGATATGTCAGCCACTGGCGCACTAATATAGTACAAACCGCTTAATCTTGACACCTAGCAAATACGCGACCCTAACATGAGGCAGGCAACGCAACAATAGAAGCATGACACTTCAGGTCTTTGTCCACCCTATATTGGCTAAGCTTTCTGCACACTAATGAGAAGGAAGCACTTGTGGACCAACCAACTCATTTTCTTACTGGCGCACATGGTATAAGACAAACATTCTCACCTACCACTATACTTAGCTTCATTCTACAACTGCTTATCTCTTTCTTTCAGTAGAATATTATCCCAAGGTAGATCATTTTCTTCATTGAGAACTCTAAGAATCAAGCCATTAACTCAGGCATCAGGGAGGCATCGCCAAGTCCAAACTTGACACTTTGATACTTGTTCTCTCGTCTTGCAGGTCTAAGAAGTTGTCCCAGGCCCAAGCCCAAATAGAAAAAATCATTACATTTCTTTGAAAATCTTTGGATCATCAATATTAATTTTAATTTTATTCTTCCATTAATTAATTAATGGTATCCAGAAGCAGGAATCATCTAAAAGTTTCAATGTTAGAAAGTAGAAAGATGAGTGATAAGGAATAAAAACATCAAAGTCTTAATTGGGCCTCACAATGACCAAGCGCATCTAAATGATTATAATTGTCAGGCCCATTAAAAGGCCCCAATTAATGAATCAACCCACTCTCAACTAGGTGAGGCTGCATATCACAAAAGCCCAAGGTCCATCTAAACGAGGCTCTTGCCTCATCCTTGGCAACTCGTCTTCGTCTCCGAGGCTCATCCTCGTAAAGATAGAGTAGCAATCGACTTGCACATTCACACATCAAATTAAAGATGCACTTCCCTTATTGACTCACCGATTTGAGTCACTGAGTTTGACACTGTAGCAGCTGTCATCTATCAAACACGTAAGGCAAAACGCGTCAGGATAAAGTGTGCTAGTGCAGCGCCCCTCACCCTGCAACAAGCGGTGTTGCCCTTCTTTACAGTGACCATATACATTTATGAAGCCGGAAAGGTTGAAAGTATGAAAAAAGTCATGCTACTACATAATTATCTCTTAGGTGTTATCGCATGCAATCTCAAACAGTGAACTCAAGTGAGTATAAAAGAGAGAGCAGATCAACATTTTAAGGTAGCTTGTTCTACATTTTCTCTAGGGTTGGCAATTCGTGTTAGTGGGTCGTGTTGACTTATACCCATGACACAATAAGGGTCAACACGAACACGACATGATTAATTTATCATGTTAAAAATTTAAATACGAACACGATCTACTTAATTAATGGGTAATACGACACGACACGAATAACACGTTTAAAATTTTAAATTAATTAATTTTTTATTTTAATATTTAAAATTATCAAATTTACTAAATTAATCCCTATTACTTTATATTATTACATAAAATATAATTATATATAAATTTATAAAGAAGATTAATAGTAATATTTATATATACATATTCTAAAAATCATAAAATATATTATGTTCAATGTGTTAATAGGTTAAACGTGTCGTTTTCGAGTTAACGGATCAACCGGCGACACGACACGATTATTTTCATATCACAATCGAATTGACCCAAAATCGACACGAACACGATAATTTCTAATCCAAACCCGCTAATTTTATATTAGATTCGTGTTGTATTATCGTATCGTGTTTGATATTGTCACTCATAATATTCTCATTTCTTTTTTCTTATTCAAATATTTTCAGGTTACAAGGAAGATTATATTCTTTCTCAAAATCTCTAAGTACTCCATAATAATCTTTACTCATCTTGCATGCCCATATCCATATTTAAGAAGAGTTTAACTCATCATCTTGAATTTAGATCGATGAATAAGTTTTGCGGAGGATAATTAGTTAATTAAGAGAAAGTTGAAGGTGTTAAACGATAAAAATAAAATAAAAATAGGATGAGGCTAAGTTCAAATCATAGAAAAGCTTAGGAGACACGAAAACCCCACAAAGACAAGGACGTCCCTCTCCAGTCTCGAGAGTCCAGATGCTCCCAACTTTTTTCTATAATTATATTTTTGATTATTATTAATATAAAAAAAAAAAAAAAAAAAATAAGTGGATGATGATGAGAGCCGTGAGGAATCTGAAAGGCTGCGTCTGAAACTCCCACTCTCCGTCATCCCCTTCCACTCACTTTGTATCTTTCCCTTCTTATCCTTTATTTTATTTTTATTTTATTTTTATTTCTTAAAAGAAAAAAGATTGGGTTAATAAATTAAACATGTAACAGGAGAAAACTACTAATTATGTCGATATAAGAAAATGAAATATAATAATACAAAAAGAATGAAATTGTTTAATGAATTATTGAAGTCATTATGGTAAAATTGATAAACAGGTAAATAAGTAAAAGAGTGGGTGACGTTTCCAAAGTTTTAGTTTTAATTTTAATTTTAAACTAAAATTCTCAACTCAACAAATGCCAAATGGAATGGTAGTGAAGTGAAAAGTGCTTACATTGTGTGAGAAAGTGCCACGTAATATTCATGAGAGGACTTTTGTGTGGACACGTGTCCCTCCTTCTTATTTTAATTTTTATATTAATTAAAAATAATATTATTAATTGACAAAAAAAAAAAAAATACACTCCTCGTTATAAAAAGATTAAAATACTTTTATTTTATTTTTTTAAACATTAAATTTACCTTAAACATGAAAATTAATTTAAAAAATAGAATAAAAAATAAAAATGTGCTAATTTTATAGAGACATGTCAAAAAAAAAAATAAAAAATAAAAAAAAAACTTTTGGCACGGTGAGAATAATAACTATTAATAACACCGTTGTCTAAAGAATAGTGTAAGTTGCAGTTGCTGATGACTGATGAGTCTGGAAACTACACACACACATATATATTAATTGAGCCCATTCTAATTTATAGTGAGGTGCGGATAAGGATAATGGCTGACGCATTTTATTTATGCATTATTCCCCTACTTCCCTTTTTATTTTTCTTATCTTATAATTAATATATATATATATATTTTTTTTTTTATCATTATCATTATCATTATCAACAAAAAAATTTTAGACAACCGAATAAACTAATGGACCTGAGAGAGAGTTGTGATAAGGGTTTTATTATAGGTTGTGGTGTCCCTTTGGCATCACTCAACGTCATTTTTTTTTTTTTTTTTTTTTGGCCAAAGACTCAACGTCATTTCTCGTCTTCTACAATATCTCAATCCTTTCTATTTTTACATAGGTAAAACCCACACTCTTCCTCCCTCTCTCTCTCTCTCTCTCTTATTTTCTGCCAAAAAGTTCAACTATTCAAGCTTAAGACCAATCATCTCATCATTTTCTCAATCACAATGCCTTAATCATAGCACCATACTATTTAATGAGAGATATATATTTCGATTAATGTTTTTCTAATCAAACTAATTAAATTAGTACGTAATTGCTTTTTATAATATAAGTTTTAATTATGAGCTCATCCAATTGATAGCTACCCAACCCCGAAAAAAATATATATATATATATATTGTAATATAAGATTTATAGTTTTTAGATATTTGATAAATCAATTTATTATTTAATTTAATATTTTAATCATTAATTAATTTTAATATGATTTGATAACATAAAATACTCACAATTTAAAATTTTCAATTAAGTTAAAAATCACTTAAAATGATAAATTAAAATATTTGATTTAAAATTTCTATCAACTATTGAGTTTACAAATTTTTTTATTAAAGTGATTTTTATATTATTAAACCACCATAGCAGGTACCTTTCTCTTAATTTTCTTTCTATTATAATTTTTTTTTTTTTAAATTGAAGTCATGTTTGCCCTTATGTTTATTTTTTAAAAACTTATGATAAATATTATTATAATATGATTGTTGTTTTTAAATTTTTTTATTTATGATTTTTTTAAAAATTTCAAAATTGTGTTTAATGGTTAAAATTTAAATATTAATATCACAAGATTAATTATGTTCAATAAAAAATTTTAATAATTTTCAGTAATAATATTTATCAAACAGATTAATTATAATCAGTGCTTAAAAATTTCAGTATTTATTATATTTAATGTTTAAAATTCAACACTTAATTTTATTATTTTACCAAATAACACCTAACTGAAATGTGGGACACACTGAAAAAAAAAAAAAGTCAGAAGAAAAAATTATTAACCAAAGAGATAATATATTAGTTTTTCAACCATTTGGTTAATAATGATAAATTAGTAATCAATTGGTGAAAAAAAAATCAAAAATTGATTAGTTTTTCAAATTAGTAATTTTTGTACTTTGTACTTCTAATACCTTTTTTTTTTTCATCATTGTAGTCCTAATACCTTCTTCTTCTTCTTTTTCTTCTTCTTCTTCTTCTTTCCAAAGAAGAAATTAATTACTATTAATAAAGCTAAAGGCTCATAAAATACAAACAGTAAGCACAATAAAAGAGAAATCCAAAAACAAAGGCTTAAAACATGAGCTTGAGGCTAAAAAAAAATCATTCAACACAGAGGATTGTTGAACACTAGACTTAAAGCCCATTAAAGTAAATTTACATTTATACCCTTGACCTCCACCCTGACTGTCATAATCTTCCACTCCGCCTGTCGACCTAAACTCCACCTGTCTGGAAAATCAAGTCGCTAGTGATCGAGACGAGCATAAAACGTTCAAGCATAGTAGAAATGAAGAAGGATTTCTCCGCCAAGACAAGTACCTTAGGATTTTCAAGCCGATCGCCACCAAGGATCCATATCAAACATGCAGAGCTCACCTTACCTCTATCAACACAACCATGGCCAGAGAAGGAAGACTCCATTAACGAAAGCACACGTTCTGACTAAGCAAAAACCCAAATCAAAGCACAAATATGCGTCGCTTTCGCCAACTAATTCTTCCTCATCTCCCCTACTACCTTCATACCATACAAACGAAAAGAAAGGACAGATGAGGGAGAGACGAACATGGCCGTAGCGATGATTGGCAAACCCGCCGGTATATACAACAAACCTAATTGCAAAATTTCCAAAAAAGAACACAATTAATGTACCAAAACACCCAGAAATGGGTATACCAAAAACCCACATAAAACGAAGAACGACCTTATTAATGGCTGAGGAACGAAAAAAAATAAGAAATAGTGAAAAGAAATGAGTGTTCCCGCCGGTGATTATAGCCATCGGGGTAACCCAAGAATCAAATCCTGACGACGCTCACAGGAAGAAGCAAATCCTAATAGAGAAAAACCCACGTACTCCTAATACCTATGAGCTGTTGATTTATTTATTTTTATTAAATGAGTTGATTTAACTGTTGAAAGTATAAAAATTATTAGTCGAATTTTCAACTACAAAAACAAACACCCACCCAATAAAATTTACATTTTATTTTATATTTCTCATATTTTTTTACCATTTTTTTTTTTTTTGGCATTTTGTAAATGACTTTTTGTTATCACTCAATTATAACATTAAAAAATCAGCTCGCAATTATTATGTTTTAGTACTCAGAATATGTTAATAAGTACATAATTTTCACAAATAAGATAATAATTAAAAATTTTAATATTTTAATATATATAATTTTTACTTATCATTTTTGTATTAAAATTTTTCTATTTATAATTGAAAATAACTAAAACTTGTATGTAGATATAAATATATAGATATAGATTGGTTCATCCACAGTGACAAATGGAAATCATCAATTAATTAATCAAGTGTGATTTGATTTTTTTTTTTTTATTTCCTTTAAGTGTGTGAGAAGTGAGAGATCTCACGTTCGAATCTCTCAAACCACAAAGAGTTGTCACTAATTTAGTGAGATATTTTAAAAAGTAAGGCTACTCATGTTGTGTAGTTTATTTTAAAAAAAATAAATAAATAGAAATGATAATGGCGAATAAACTTTCTAAATGTATTTAATAAATTTACACTTAAAAAACCTTTTAATAAAAAATGAAGTATTTTTCACTAATTGTGATTATTAAAAGTAAAACTATATGATAGTTGGTACACACATGATACATGTTTCTGCTAATTTAGAAGGAAACTGATTAAGTTGACTCTTGAAACAAAAAGATATTATTAGAAAATGATGACAAGTGCAATTGCATCACCCAACTAATACACCTAACTCTTATGACTAACTATATCAAGCCCAATACCGTAAACAGAAAGAAATAAATATGCGATTAAGACTTTCCGTGTATTTTATCAATGAAAATCAAATAACCAAAACGGTACTTGCTTCTGACCGGAGTTCAAACTCCAGCTCTAAGTGGGCTTTGTTGTTCTTTTCACGAACACGATTAAATGGAATGGGTTAAACCCAAAGTAGATTTCTCATAAACAGTCCAACGCTTCAAGTTAGTGGGCTTTCAATCATAACTCACTTTTTGGTAGTTTGGGCCCTGTTTATGGCTCTCTTTGTATTCTGCTTTGTAAGTTTGTAGTACCAATTTACAATTAGGGTGGATAGGACTTCTTTTCTTTCCTCTTGAAAAATTAGTATTGAAAAACTTTTAAACTTGGTTTCTTTCGTTGGAATTTAAGAGAAAATAATTAAATCTCTGCTTGGGTAGTAAAAAGAGGAGAGAAAAATAAGGGGAAGCAAGAGACCATAAAATTGCATATCTTACTAATAATGAATTAAAACTTTTAGTTTATGTTATTGAACCCAAATATTTATTCAAGTGGTAAGTAGTAGATACTAAGTTCAAGTCCACCTTCAATTTCTTGTAAATTAGAAAAGTAAAATTAATTATTTTTCACATTGATTGGTGTAAAAGATAGTAGAGTTGAAGAAATTGCGTTTTGACTTATAAGAGATTTTACTCTTTCTCATCTTTATTTTTTTAATTATATATATATATATATATATATATATATATATATATATATATATATTAATGGCCAACCCCGGATTTTAGTTCAGGGGCGAAATTCACAATATTAATTTTTTTATAAGGTTATATATAAATATAAAAGTCTAACTATAAAAATATTTAGAGTTGAAGGGGTGAAATAAAAATTTAGGGAGAAAATATGAAAAATAAAAAATAAAAAATTGGAGGATAAATATAAAAAGTAAAAATTATAGGTGTAGAATTAAAAAAAATTATGGAGTTAGGGAGTGACTTATAAAAATTATTAAAGTTAGAGGTGTAAAAATAAAAATTAAAAGGATAAATATGAAAAAAAAAAAAAAAAAAAAAAACCTTAAAAATTATATGCTAAATCTTACTTACACTAAGTCCATATACCAATTTAACGAGATAAAAATATATGGAGTAAAAAATGATATCAGTGTCTTTTTACTAGATAAAGAATAGACAAAAGAGTCATATTCACTAAAATATCTCATCACTCATTAATTTAGTGTATTAGATAAATTTATGTACTTAGTGTAATAAATTTTTTTTTAAAATTATAAGTGTAAATTAAAAAAAAAAAAAATGATGGAGCTTCCGTAATGGATACAAACATGTGAAGACTGTAGTTGCTTGGAAAAAACACAAAGATTAATTAAGAAACACACACAAATGACCAACGAATCTTTTAAATAATTGGATTAAAAAATAGAAAGAAAACATTTAACATGTTTATTGAAAAACAAAATATAAAATCAGTCATCTAGAAGGAATTTCAAAGAAAAACCCATATCACTTGAGCTCAACACCATTGTGTATATTCTATAAGACCACAGACTGCAACCGTTGGAGAGTTTTCTATTTTTTTTTTTAGCACAAGCATCTTTCATTGTAACTCTTTAATTTAAGAGATAATTAAAAAACAAAACAAAGCTTAACTTAAATTTAGAAATTTAGAAAATCTGATTTCTAATTTTGTGTTTGTAAAATTTTTACAACTCACTCTTATCTTTCATGTTCTCTCAATCAATTTTTTTTTTTATTATATTATAAAAATTGAATATTGACTATAAATATATATAAGAAGGTACATTAATTTTATCGTAAACCTGTAGACGTAGTTGGTTGTTCGTACGGTTTGTTTACTCGACAAACAAATACTAGTATGTATATTAGAAAAAACAAAAAAAAAATCTATATTTTATAACGTTGACAATTAAAGGAAGTACGGAATGATCCATTGTGTGCGGTTGACGTCATTCAAAAAGGCTGGTAAAATCTACGCCCAAAATTATTTTCTTAATTTCCTACTGTATATTTGTATTTGCTTCAATTTAATACTCTACTTCTCCTCTTCTTCTTCTTCTTCTTCTTCTTCTTTTTTTTTTTTTTTTTCTCGCTAGTTCTCCCTTAACTTTTATTTTTTAAACTACCGCCGATAAAAAGAAAAGATCGACGATAATTTCAATATTTCATGTTAGATTTAATATGGATGGTCTCATTCCTACTATTATTGTCACATTTACCACAAGTTCTACTCATTCGTCCTCTACTTACGCATACTCCTCTACCGTTGCTCAACGCTTTTTATGATCGATTTCGTTTTTTGCCTCCTTACTTCTACCGTCGCCTTCCCATCTCTATTTTTACTATATGTTTATGGATGGATATATGCTCACTGCTGCTAGAGAGATGATATTTTTTATTTTATTATTTTTTATTAGATTATTTTTTATTTTTTTTATGTTATTTTATCTTTTATTGATGTAAGTTTTGTTATGTCTTCCTTTGTTGAAAATTATTTTTTTTTATTATAAGTCTGGTGGTATGTCTGTGCACTATTGCGTTTCAGATGTTCGCAAAAAGGATAGTGATTTGTCACATTATTCCAATATTACAATCGTAATTTTTCAAAACCAATTATATGACAATTGGATGTTTTGTTGAATATTTGCGATCTGCGAATCAGTTTGCTATTGTTAGGGTAGTTGATTTTACGTTAAGTTTTTTTATATTGAAATTTGTATTCCGCCACTGATGATTAATGAAATTTAATTTTATTTAAAAAAAAAATTATCTTCTTCTCAAGTTGCTTTTCCTCTTTACGTATGCCTTTTATAATTAGGATCAAAAGAGACAAGTTGTTTTCTTGTATATTCAAAAAAAAAAAAAAAAAGTTATTTTGTTGGTATTGTAACAATTAAAGTTTGTTTTATAATATTGTTTGTAAATTAAATGAACGGGAAATTAAAACTCTATGTTTGGTGATATAATTATTGAGTAGAAGGATTTATTTTGATACAAACAATTTCTATAAAATTTTAAGAATATCATTATAATTTGTGATATAAATAAAAATTTATTTTGAGTTGTAAATTTTTAATTTAATGAAATGAAATCAGTTATATTTGAATTAATAAGTGAATAGAATTTATAAACAAAGTCTAAATTTTAATTATCATAATATTTAAAACTAGGAAATTTTAACTGTAAACTAGAAAAAATTAGATAGTATTTAGATTAATTAAGTAGTAGTATTAATTTACAAATGAATTGTACTTAATGAAATACAAAATTTGATAGTATTAGTTATTGGGAAATTGAGCATGAAAATGATGATAATGAAACAAAATTATATTTATGGAGATAATGGAAGCACAAAACTCAATTGCAAGGTAATTGCAAGGCAGCCAATAGGAAGTTTAATGCAATGCGTTATGCGTACGTGGTAGCCAAGCCAAGAATGTGTAATTTTCATTTGTGCTGACAATTCTAATACTAACATACGGAGGTTGGAGAGTTGCAAGTAGTTTTCTGTGGCCAGACTTTGATTTTATTTACTTATTGTGTGCAGGAAAGTCTTGTAGGACGTACGCGTGCCACTTCATTGATCACAGAGTCAGCACTAAGTCTGCAACGGAATTTCGATAATGACGGACTCACTCGCGTCATAATTACCTTTTTTTTTTAAAAAAATTTTATATACCCTTCTCCTTCTCCTTCTCCTTCTCCCCCTTTATTATTATTATTTAGCATTTCATAACTTGCTACTTTCCCTCACATTTCTCTCAAATCACAATTTCCAAAACTCTTTATCAATGGGTATCTGTTTGTCTAGTGAAGCTCAACTCGCTTCCCCTACAGCTAAGGTGATATCGATTAATGGTTCTCTCCACGAATATAATGTTCCTGTGTTTGTCTCTCAAGTGGTAGAGGCTGAAGCTGCTTCTTCTTCTTCTTCTTCTTCCTCATCCTCCTCTTCTTTCTTTATCTGCAATTCTGATTTCTTATCCTATGATGATTATATTCCGGCCTTGGATTCTAACGCTAAGCTTTACGCCAATCAGTTATATTTTGTTCTTCCTATATCTAAACTTCAAAACAGGCTAACTGCTTCTGACATGGCTGCCTTAGCTGTCAAAGCTAGTGTAGCCCTCCAAAACGCCTCAAAGAAGGACGGACATCGGCGTAAGAAGGCCAGGATTTCTCCTGTTTTGCTACTCAATCAGTCCCCCTCACATGCTGATAAAACCTTTGAGAAGTCAATGAGAACACAAAAACAGCAGCAGCCTCCTGTGGGGTTTTCTAGATCTGGCTCTGTTAGAAGACTGCACAAGTATACTTCCAGACGAGCCAAATTGGCTGTTCGTTCCTTTAGGCTCAGATTAAGCACCATTTACGAAGGAACAGTTCTCTGAATTTTTATTTTTATTTTTATTTTTATTATTATGTAGGAGGACAATCCAATTTTGCGGACAAATCCGAAGAAGGAATCAAGCCGGATGTGAATCATTTTTCATATATATGTGAATTAATTACTATACCTTTATACTTCCCCCCTGTAAAAACAAATAACAATGCAGATTGTTAAATTTGAACGTCTTATTTCTTTTTTTTTTGGGTTCAATATCAAATGGATTATAATTTTATCTCATTTAATTAATTTGTTTTAATTATTGTTTATCATGATTACTCTAGCTTTTAATTATTATTATTATTATTATTACGCATGAATTGAAAGTTTTGATTTTTGAAACAAGGAGGGAGAAGATATAAGAGAACGTGTGAAGGGAAGAAAGATTCAAGAGATTCCAAGGGAAAATTATTCAGTCCCAGCTGCCATTTATCTAGAAAAAGTGGACAGCCTGATACATTTGAAACTGACTGCTTTTATCAAATTAATCTTCTACGCGTCTGTGTGTGCTTAGTGCTTAGGAAAACACCCATGTATAGGAAATTGCTAAGAAGCTACAATATATAATTGTCAATATTTACAAACAAAAAAGTCAACCTTTAAATCCACTTACCGGATTTACCTGCCGGTCTGCGGATGTTTCCTCCTTCAGCGTCGTCGGATTAAGCCGTCCTTAGTTATAAACCTAGACTTTTTTTCATTCACACACATCAACTACGCTATGCTTAACATGCACACTACCGTCCACCATTTATTTTAATCTGAAAATTTTACTATTTTTCTTGTTTTATTTGATCCAAAATCATGTCATGTGCATAATTTGTTGGTGGATGTGATTGGCATCGATCGAGTTGTTGCTTTTGTTTTCAGTTTATGCTATACTCTTCCGGCCAGTAAGTTTAACTTTTGATTTTAAACCAAAAAATTCTTAAAATGGACGGAACATTATATATATATATATATCATATTATTAATTTATCTACATGAATCTACCAGTTTATTCATAAACTAATTCAATAAAAATAAAACACATCAATTAATAATACAATGTGAAATTATTAGTGTGTGAAATCATTAGTGTGGTTTCATTAATTGATATGTCTTATTTTTATTGAATTAGTCTATAAATAAAGTACTATATTTGTCCCATATTATTTGTCATTTAAAATTTTCTAATACTAATTAATAATTGAATTTATTACATATGTAAAAAATTAAACTATCATTAATTAATAAAATTTATCATTTGTAGATTTCTAAAAGGAAATAATTACAACTATTATAATTATAATGTCATCAATTACTCGTTTCTCAATAAAAGTGGATTTTCAATGCACCTAAATCAAATAAATACTGTAAATATAAAAAACATGAACAATCATATTCATTGTTTACAGGAACAATGAGTATTGAGAAGGAAAAAAATGTCAAAGATGTGTTGAATAATTATTTATAGAAAATGTTTAAATAAAGGTATATTTGAAAGAAATTAATTAATTATTTATAGATAATAAAAAAAAAGTCAAGTATTATGGAACAAAAATTTCTTTCTAAAACGTCAAATAATATAGGACAGAAAGAGTAATAGATTTAATCTATCTAAAAATTTCTATAATTTGTCAACCACTTTGCAACCATTTTCCTCTCACTCTCAGTAATGCTACCATGCACGCATATTGTTTGTATTAACCACACAGTAAGTTCTTGAATGCTCGGTCGGCTGTCGGCAGATAAAATGCAATTTTCTGAATACTGAGAACAAAAAAAAAAAAAAAAAAAAAAAAGTGAGATAGACGACCAGTAACTGATGAATTTTGGGAATTGTTTTTAATAAAAAGTTTCCACACATTATCATGATGGTGATTTTAAATGAAAAAGAAAGTTTCAGTTCATCCACCTTAATTTTGTTTTTATGATGTCACCCTTTAACATCTTAAATTCATAATATTAATAATAATGTAATTTCCAAAAGACAGTACATAATTAAGAAGCAAAGTCAAATTAATTTAATGCCATAAATTAAAGATGTTAATGCGCAATGAAATTATTATAATCAAAATAATTAACATCGGTCATTCTTAAGAGCATATTGATTTTTTTTTTTAGCATTAATTTTTAAGAGCATATTGATTGATAATTGTAAGGGTGATATTAGGTGACACAAATTGTGTTAAAAAAATTTGATACGAATCAATGGAATTTGATTACATCATACATAAAAAATATTGATAAAAATAATCATTTTTCTTGGAGGGTAGCCAATTTTTGGAGGAAAAAAAGTTATGAGAGGAACTTTAGGATGGAAAATAAGTTAATAAATAATTATTGTCTCCCATTATAAATTCCAAAAAATACTTATAGGATTTTTTTTCTTTTATCTTTTGAAAACAAAATTTGATAGTAAAAGTTAAGCACTCAAAATATGGATGATGAATATATTTCTCTTGATCTCAATAATGATTTGAACTAAGATAGATTATGTGACAATTACTTCAATAATTAAACTAATTCGTCAAGTCATGAAAATACAAATGAGCAACCACTTTTCTTACCCGAAGATGATGATGTAAATGGTGAAGAAAGTGAGCATGAAGAAGAAATAGAAAACGGGCCATATGTTGATATGATTTTTAATAACATTAATAATTTATTTGATTTTTATCAGAAATATACTTTTAAGAATGGATTCGTTGTTGTGAAGTCTTCTAGTTCTAAAGTTAATGGAGTATGCAAGAGTTAGAGAATTTAAAAAATGAACAAAAGGAACTGGATGCCAAGCCAAGGTTAGTTTATCTATATGCAATGATAGGAAATGGAAGGTTAACAAGATTAGTTACTTTGAGAAGTATTGTGTTGAGATGATAAATGATAATCAGTAGCCAAACATCTTCTCACCATTACTTTGATAAACTTAAATGTTAATTAAAATATATATTTTTCATAAGATTATAATTATAAGTTTTGAATTTTAAAATTTGTTCAAATCTCTAAAAAATCTTAAATATATTTGAATTTCAAATTAATTATATATGAACTTTTTAAAGTAATTTTCACATTGACTATAAAATTAAAAATTACATAATTATCTTTAATTTTATCAGAGGCAATTATGTAATTTAATATTATTCTAATTGTAATTGTCGACGCTTTAATGCTTATCCCATTTGTTCTAAAAAAAAAATAGAAAAAAAATAAAAGATATTCCTGTGGTCCTGTGGACACGTGGATTTAATCTTGACCGTAGTTAAAGTAAAAGCACGTCATGATCAAAAGATAAGAAAAACAAAAGTCGTGGAGTTAATTAATTGTCTCGTCATCAAAGACCAATCAACCGTCGGAAATAATAATAATAATAATTTTTTTTTTTTTTTTTTTTTTTTTTTTTGTATGTCTCCATTGCAAACCAAAATACAGACACATATAGTATATTTTAATATTAAAGAGGGAGAATTGATCCTACATATGTATTTAGTGTGCAATCAAAATACATAATTACATATTGCGTGATGAATCAAAATCACAAATATATTTATTTATTGTATTTACCAAAAGCCTTTTAAGTCAATCCTTCAAAATCATATACATCTTTTTTTCTCGTTTGGACATTGCTTAATTTGTAGCATAAGTCAATCCATCACAATCCTCCCTTACCCTTTAATTAATTCAATTAAGATATATATAGATATATAATTAATAGCTTTTGCTTAGGATTATTATTATTATTATTATTATTATTATTTTACTTGAAGCTCTTAAAGTGAGCTAAAACTGCAATTCATTTTTCTGAAATAATTTATTTTCCCTCCCACCTCAACCAAAAAACAAAAATCCTCATCTCATGTAAATCAAGTAATGACACAGAGATCACCAAGCTGTGAAAAATTATTGAATAAAAAGGATGAATAATTGCGTTTTTTTTAGTATTTTTTTTATAAATTTGATAACTGGCTAAACTTAAACTGGAGACTTCACAGTCTCGGGATCATTCCAGTGCCTAAAAAAAAAAAAAAAAAAAAATTTGATTGTTATATAGATATGTTATTAAATAAATAAATATCTTAAAAAAATAAGTAGGAGGCACATGTGTTTGTGACTTGTGAGGTCTGGCCTTGGGCTGTTTTGACGTTTGTAAGAGAGTGATCTTGGGCCTATTAAAAGTTATGGCCCAAAGTCTGGAAGACAGAGTTATCGGGCACATGTGATGTGATGTGACATGCAAGTTCCTCAGTTTTTTCTTAACAGCCCAGCCCAGCCCAAGCACAACTAGCACATAAACGACTGCTAGTAGCTCTCTCTCTCGAGTCAGAATTGATGTAGTATTGCTAATTTGTTTTTTGAAGAATTAGTATTGCTAGCTTGGTAGCTTTATTTTCGTAAGGCCTCTATAATGATTACTGAATTTCTGATTCATATACTATATTACATATCTATTTCTATAGATGATGAGAAACATGTTGATTGATAAAAATACTCTTATTAATTTTTCATATTTTTTAAATTAAATATTTATTATTATTATTATTATTGTATTAAAAAATCTTATTATAATAGGATTTACATATTATTATTGTATAAAAAAAATCTTATTATAGTGTAATTTAAATTTATTTTATAATTTCCTATAAAAAGAACTCCTCCATCAAATTTTTACATTATCTATCAAATTTTAAAAATTTGTTAGATTTTTCACATATTATTTTCATTTAAATTCAAGTCTAATATATTTTTTTATAATTTATGTTAATTATATATAAAGCTAATGGAAAGTACCAACTTCATTTTTTTTAATTATTTTAAATTAAAATTTTTAGATATTAATCGTTATCACGGTATTTTTTTTTTTTTTTTTTTTTTATGATTTAACCCCTAATAATCTGCCTAGTAAGTATGTGTATCAAGGTAGGTGACTGTTTAATTATGAAGATTCAAGTCCTGGAATTGGAAGACATGCGTGGAACCTACAAATCAAACAACAATGTTGTTGATACCAAAATCAGATTTGAGTTATTGTCAGAATGCATCAATCCAAAAAATTATTATATAATCCAGGCCCTGCAAATATTTAAAAAGACCAATATAATTGATTAACATTGGGCACTTAGTCATCATCTTCAATATAGACAACAGTTCCTCTATCTCTATAGATATATTTAGTCCTCATCCATTGATCGTCATTCGTCCAAGCTGTGTGCTTGTGGACAAATTAAGCTTAATGAATGAATATATATAAATGCGTTCCTTTGCATCACCCCAAAATCAATTTCCCTTTAACAGTGGATTCTAATCATTAGGCAATGTTGATTAATTAAAATGTATGATACATAATAATAATTAATAATTAATAGTTAACGTAGATTTCAATCAATCGACTTTAAGGTAAACAGGGAAGCACTATTTGCCCCCACAGGTTTGCCACTAATTGTTAATTACTGTGTGATATGTTGTGAAAGAAATCTCAACTTTCTTTTTTTTCATGAGAATGAAAGAAATCTCAACTTTTGACAGCAAAAACTATGCTTGTCCCCCCCTCTCTATTCCAATTCTACAAATTTGTCACTCCCTTGCTTTCTCTGTTCTGTTCTTTCTTATTGCTTATGTTTTTTACAGCCTGGACTATAATGGCATTACAAATAATTAATTGCAAAACTATTAGTAAATGATTGAAATTTGATTCATAATTCAATTTCACAAAATTTTAGATATATATAAGACAATCACACATTTCATTACATTCAATTGCAGAATTGCTTTTTAATAACAAACATCGTTGATACATATAGGGCACTCATCATCAATTTGCTAGTAAATGTTAATCATGCAAATGAAAAGGGCAAGATAATCACCATGATTGAATCGAATGGAAAGGGCATAGTGAGAATATCTTGGCCGATAGATAAGTCTATATATGAAAAGCTCACAATCAAGCTTTGTAAATCATATCAATTTCACTGGGGAAGCAAATTGGGAAAGTTTCTAATATTATTTCTTATTGTCTCCATCTTAAGAGATAGAAGAGAATCTGTTTTATATACAATATGCCAGCTCATTAACTCTTCTAACCTATACACTAAACTAACTCACTAACAAACTGTTACAGTTCCTTCAAAAAAATAAAAATAAAAATAACTGTTACAGCTAATATGTAAATAATTAAAAACAATAATGTTTACATCCCCTCAAGATGGAGGCTGGTCAATGACTTGGCAAAAAGATCAGCAAGTTGATGCTTTGAAGTCGCATGTTGAGTCTGAATATGAAGCTTTCCTTAAGATTATTTATGACCACAGGGCAGTCAATATCCAAGTGTTTAGTCCTCTCATGGAACACATGATTAGCAGCAATGTGTACGGTTGCCTTGTTATCATAGTGGAGAGGAAGCTGCAATGGAATCTGAAAGTCTTGAAGCAAGTAGGATAGGTACTGAAGTTCACATACAGTGGTTGACATGCTTCTGTACATTCAGCTTCAGCTGATGATCTAGCCACAATGAATTGTTTTTTAGTTTTCCAGGACACCAATGAAGAACCAAGAAAAATACAATATTCAGTAAGTGATTTTCTGGTTAAAGCACATGTACTCCAATCTGCATCACATTATGATTGCAATTGAAAAGAAGAGTTAGAGGGAAAAAATAAACCAATGGAAGGACAACTCTTCAAATATCTAACCACATGTAAGGCAGCTTCCCACTGAGCCAACTCTTGGAGAACTCATGCACTGACTTACTTGTTGAGTTGCATAGGAAAGATTAGGTCTTGCGAGGTTCAAATAAAGAAGTCTACTTATCATCTTCTGAATTTGTCCGGATCTATCATAAGGTCACTGGTTGTATTAGTCAACTTAGTCCCAGCAGACAAAGGGATGTAGACTAGTTTACAACATGTCAAGCCAGTATCCTTCATGATATCCAGAGTATATAATTACGTTGATTGAGATATAAACCATATGGAGATCTTGCTAGTTGAAGTCCAGGGAAATACTTGGCATAGCCAAGGTCTTTAATAGTGAATTGTTCATCCATATATCTTTTATCAAGTGAAATGTCATGTTCACTAGTTCCAGTGATCAACACATCATCAACATACATAATTAGAGCAAAAAAAACCAGAAGTTGACTGTTTTGTGAACAAACAGTGGTCATATTATGATTGCTTGAGACCAAAATGCACCAATTTGGCAAAAAATTCTAGATTCCATTGCCTAGAGGCCTGCTTAAGGCCATAGCGTGACCTTTTAAGTTTGCAGACTTTAGAAGAATTAGTCAATGCATATCCTGTTGGGGGAAGCATGTAGATTTTTTCATCAGGAATACCATGAAGAAATGCATTATTAATATCCAACAGATGGATTGGCCATTGCTTGAGAGAAGCAACAGTTAAGAAAATTCTAACTGTCAGCAATTTAGCCACAGGAGAAAAGCTATCATTATAATCCAGACCAACAATTTGATTGTATCCTTTAACCAGCCTAGCTTTATACCTATCAATTGTCCCATCAGGTTTGAATTTAACCTTATGCACCCATTTGCAGCCTATTGGCTTCTTACCAATAGGTAAATTTGCCATTTCTCATGTTTGATTAAGTTCTAGAGCAGCTATTTCCTATTTTCCATGGCTGCCGCCCAGTTTGGATCTTCTTTTGCTTCTTTCTAGGATTTAGGTTCTTGGACAAGAGACACATTAGCTACAAATTTTATACGAGTTTCATCAAAGTTGTATGATTGGGGAAGAAGGAAATAGTTGAAGCAAATAAGGTATGGAGGAATCTGAAGTAGTTGTGTTAACTGAATTAGTGACAGCAGTTGGATTTGTATTGGAATAACTTTTGGATTAGTTTCTGTTTCAAGGATCTCATTAGGTATGGGAGGAATTTGGTTTAGTGAATTATGAGTTAAAATTGGATTTGTAGTAGTATGGTCATTGTTATGATGAGTGGGTTCAGTATCAATGTAATCATAGACTGTTAATAGGATTATCATGAAATACTTGATGAGGTAAAGGTATGAAAGCCTCCATTGTTTCAGTAGAATTAATGAATTTCAGCACAGGGAAATATTTCCTCGTGGAAAAATGACATCTCTATATACAAACAAAGATGAGGATGGATGAACAGGGTTATATAGGGTAGAGGTACCCAATTCATTTTTTTATAAATTTGACGCCAACGCAAAATCTCCAACTATTTAATTTTGCCACATCAATGTGAATATATTCATGCCGTCTCTCATTTATATTAGGCATAGACACTCTAGCTAGCTAGTTGCTATTATTGGATTGGATTGAGGCATGAAATGATTTTTGTACCGAAAATAATATAACTTTTAACTATATTAATTATTATTTAATTTA
>CATKHJ010324061.1:0-20122 GCA_949750685.1 Vernicia montana
GTTGTGAAATATTTTATTTTATTTTTTGTATGTGACTTTAAAAAAAAATCGGCTGAAATATTGAGGGGAAGTGAAAGAGAATTGTGGAGATTTTTTATTCATAACATACATAAAAAGTCAATGAAAGTATACAAAAGTCTATTATTTATAAAAATTAATAACTTTTTGAATACCTGTTAACTTTTATAGACTTTATAAAAGTTGCAATTGAATACCCCCTGATTTCTATAGACTTTTTTAAAGTTTTTATTGAATACCTCTTGACTTTTATAGAGTTTTTAAAAATCATTATTGAATACCTCCTGATTTTTAAGTCCATAAAAATCTTTAATTCTTCTAATTCAATACACTCATGTAATAGACTATGAAAAAAAATCATTTTGGTTTACAAAAGAACAAAATTTTAGAACATATATGCGAAGGAATTAAAAAATAAAATTAACAAATTAATACTAGACCAAACTTCAATATTTTTCTTGAAACAATCTCCCAAATTCATTCTTCTCTGTTTCCAATTTTTGTTTCTTAAGATTGTTAAAGTTATATGTATGAACTTGAAAAATAAGAAATTAACTATGATAAGCTATAGCCCCTCAATATGATTGGTAAAATAGTTGGCTGTTGAAATAAGAATTGAAAGCTGTATACATCTATCCCTGGCACACAAGTGATGGTGCCATGCATGGGTGAGAGAAAAAGAAGTTTTTTTTTTTCTTCTAAAATATATTATATATAATGCAAATTACAAATGTCAAATATTAAATTTATAAGTATTATAATTCAATATGAATAGAAAATAAAGCCAAATAAATCAAATTTTTTGCATAAATATTAAAATGAAAGGATTCAAGTCAATTAGGTGTGTTCTGATTAGCATTCTCATATCTTTTAAAAGTATGAAAAATAGAAGGTCTCTTATTCGAATTTCTCAAATTATAAAAAGTTATTTCAAATTTAATGAGAGTTATTAAAGGGGAAAACTACAGTATATTGTATAATCTATTTCGACTAATTGAATTTTCTTTGAAAAAAAAAAAAAAAGATTGAAACTTGATATCTCTTGATTTTAGATTCTCAGTTTTAAGTTTTAACCAATTACACTGGTGATAATTGGAGAGAGAGAAGTGAAACCGATAGGTAGTGATATATGATAAATTCACAATAATCACTAGAATCATGGCTTTAAAATAATGCTTCAAAAATCTGGTATGAACAATTTCATCATTTCACATCATTTGCAAGCGCATGAGCATGAGATAGCTAGCAGGGAAAATGACATTTACATATCCAAGTCTTTGATTTCAATACCCATCCATGCAAAACTGTATACCCAACATACAATTATAAATATATTCAATAGGGTCAATGTCATAATAATAAAAAAAATAAATAAATTAGAAAACTATGGGTGTCTCATTCATACATACTAGCAAGCACAAGTTAGTATTAAAAATTTATTAATATAATTATGCCAACAAATTGATAAGATTCTCTTATGATCAACAAAAATAAAACATCCATATGGGGTTGGGGACCAAAAAAAAAATTTAAAAAATTGAGTTGTATTTATTTTATTTTCTTCACAATTTTATAAATTCAAATTTAATTTTACATTTAAATGGATAATAATTAAAGATTATTCCTTCATTGACTTCAACTTCCCATTATTATAGGGAGGAAAAATAAAATAAAATAAAACCTATAAATGAAAAGGACTTCCCATTTTTAATACATATGGTCCGGTACCAATTAATTAATAAAATTCAATATGTTGGGGTTCAAATCAAAATCACATGTACAGTGCCCTTAATTTAATTTCACCACTCTAGCCCTAACCACGATCTGGTTCTGAATTAAAATCAAACGGATTAAAAACCGAACTAAAATTAGAATCATAGCCACGGCTTTGGTCTGGTTTCAAACCGTTATTATTTATGGTATGGTTCAAGTTTCATAAAACTTATAATTGAATTGAAATTATCAGTTTGGTTCCAATTCAAACCGGCCAAAAATCCAAAGGCTTTGGATTTTTAGGAGCAATTTTTATAAAAAAAAAAATTAAAAAATTGATTTAGAACTGAACCAGAACCGTATGAACTAAAATTAGAATTGAGCTGTCTACTTACGATTCGATTCTGATAATAAACTTATTGGATTAGAATCATCGATTCGATTTCGATTTAAAATCTTGGCCGGTGCTACACCACTCTATATGATCACAACTCAAAAGTAATACAACAACACGTATTTAACATCCGTAAAGATATTTGGTTAACAGTCTTGTTCATGGGCCCAAGACTTTGGTCCGACCCACAAAATTTCAGGTTTAGATAGGTTTTTTCCTGGTTTCAATTTAGCATGATTAAGGTTTGACTTGGAAATAACTCAGGTTTGACATTTGTTTTTTTTTTAAAATAAAAAAACTGTCTCTATTTTTTATTTTATTTTTTTTAAATATTATATATGAAATTTGAAATTCTTGTAGTTTTAATATAAATGATTCATAAATAATTTCTATTTTGAGTTGCTATTAATTTAGTATTTAAAAGTTATTATAAATGTATTGAAAATTTAGTTATTTTTTATAGTTTTAAATCATTAATTATATAGGTTAGATTTGAAATTCTTGAGATTATTGATGGAAAAGAAAAATATTATATTTTTTTAGCAATGAAAAATATTGATTAATAAAAAAAAATCTTATTATCAATGAGGAATTTAATACTTATTTGAAGTTATAATAAATTATTTTTTAGTAAATCTAAAAAAAAAAAAAAAAGTAAGAGAAAAATGAGATAATTATGATGTTGACTTATGGGATACAAAATAATTAAATAAAATATATAAAAAAGGCATTATTAGTTGAAATGACAATTTATAAAATTCTTTTATTTTTAGCTTTAAAGTTTTTATATTAGAAGATTTCTTTTTTTTACAATTCATAAAAGGTAAACATGCTATTTTAAATAAAAATAAAAGTGAATGAACTTTTCAAAAATAAAAGAGTAGAATAGTCAACTTAAGTGATAAAACAATGAAGAGGAGTGCTAAAAACTATCCAAGGAGTGTCAATATTGTATCCCTTAGCTTATTGGACAAAAATATCATGAACTTTTCAACTTTTTATAATTTTACTTTATCCTTTGAAAAAAAAAATTATACTTTACACTTTTAAAGTTGTTCATAATTGTACCATTTTGTCACGCCCCGATCTGAATGTACGTGACAGGCACAAGAGAACGAAAAAGCATAAGGTTTCTAGAACCTGTACTAAACCTGACTAATTGCTAAACGACAAAACTACAAAGTGACAACTGTAATTGCCACAAAACCAAGGCTGAGAGCCCACCTATTAAGCAGAAACTGACAAACATTATTTAAATCAACGCTGCTCAGGGCAATTATCTCAATATTATCAAACTATCGCAAGGTTCATGCTTAATAGAATATCACAATATCTATAACATTTATGATGATGATTCTCTATTTTTCCCAAAACTCATTATACAATAAAATCATACTTCTGAATAGAATTACAATTGACAAATTAACAATGCAGAGTTCTAAAATTTATAGTACAGAACAATTTAAAATTAATTACATAACTGAGTTTCAAAACACATTTCACTGCCGAATGACAGAAGGCAGGAATACTCGACTAAAATTTACTTCTCAAGCTCATCTTGCAACCTGGGGAAAATATTGAATAGGGATGAGCATTCGACTCAATAAGTTATATAGTTATCAATATAACATACCATTCTAATGTCAAAAATGCTAATGCACGATGTCATTTAGACAACTAACTACATAATTAACTAATGATAAGAATTAGTAGATAGGAACCACACTAAACCTTAATATGAGGAGCCGATCTCCCTAACTTGACTCTCTAAATTCAAATATTGTCTCTTAGAATCCAATATATAGGGTTCCAGTCGTCCATGTCCTAAGCCAAGCAGCGCCAACCAGACTGGCAGTAGCGAGCGATGAGCAAGCTCCAAGCCGTTATACACCAGTCACAACTTATCAAATCATAATCATCATATCTCAATCACAATCACAATCTTAATCTCATGTGTGGTCCTATATCCTCCTAATTCCATCTGAACAAACACAAGTAATATGCAATACCAATATAACAGAACAATCACATACACATGTCAGAATGCTCAACTTATATTCATAATGCATAATTATACATATAATATATAAACAATTAATGCATGTATGCAAGTGAAATATGAATTAAATAAAAAGAATGGAGTGTTATATTAAACTATATAGCTCACAATCTTGATGAATGCTAAACTAGTTATCCTCAGAGTGCGACATCTCGCAACTGGAGAGACACCTAAAACACCGATACTGTATAACAGAAAGATTATCAGAATACTGATTAACCAACTAAGACGTACCTAACAATTTTAAAGATTCTACCGAAATTTTGACAAAGTCTCCCCTAAAATTAGAATATAACCCAGCTGAAACAATGAAAATAAACACTTCTAAATAGCTATCAAGGCTTACAATAATCAATACAATTCAACAACCCATCTTGGGTCTCTATGCTCAGCAAGTATCAAAATAATCATCATTACTCAATTTATAAACATTCTTTTTTAATAAAATTATTCTAGTTAATAAATCATATATCAACATCAAAAATATCATTCATAAATTTCAATTTCATTCCTTTACATAAAAAGAAATATTTTCTAAATTGGAATCTTTATAAAATTTAATTCGATTCAATACTCATTTTCGAAATAATATAAAACTTATATAATTACATTTAACTTGCTTACTAACAATTGACCATATAATTAAAAGAAAATTATAGATAATATAAATTCAACTCAACAAATTTATATAATTTTATAATCAATTCCAATTGTTAATTTAAGTCTAAATACATATAAATACATGCCAAACAACCATTTTTTGGGCAATTTAAAACACCGCAATACATCATTAAAATAGCGTCCTAAACTTATCGGAGTCGAATTTTCACAAACTAACTCCAGAATCACGACGTACGCGAAAAATGCAGCTCGCTGGATTTTTTGGGTCACCGACGGGGCGTGGGACCCACTCGTCGGTGACAGGCCGGTGACGCTCAACCGCTGACGGTGGCTATTGGGGAAGCCGTTTATACCATCTTGATCGTCGTGATGCCAGGAACACAAAAATACTCATCACTTGCCGGGACTCGTTGTCATTTCTCCGGAAAACGGCTCAAAGGTTCGGTGACAAATTTCTTGATTTGCATTTCCGGTGACCGATCGGTGGCAATATAGCTACCAAATTGAAGCTCTCAATGAAAGGAGAAGAACGAGACTGGTTTTGTCAGAATCCACCATTGGAATCGCATCGAAAAGTTAGGGTCGCCGGAAAACATTCTCTCCTTGCGTGCACCACCGTCCAGCGCCATTTCCAGTCGCTGTTTGCTCACCCAAGGTCACTGGTGGTCGAGCTTTATAGTGGTGGTGTGCGTGTCCGTCGGAGCTCACCGAACGATGGTGGATCGGGCTGGCAACCCCTCTTTCCCTCTCTCTCTCCTCTTTGCTCTTGCCCGATCTCAATTCTGAAATTTCTTAACTTTTTAATAATAATAATAATAATAATTTACTTCAAATAACACATAATAATATTTCCACATTATAAAAATCTAAAATTTTCCCATAACAAATCTCATATAATATTCTCATTATCTTAAATTTTTGAAACTAATCTTTTAATAATCAACTATAATAAATCAAACATAATTTGTTAATCTCATAAGAAATTTTTATTTCATAAAATATCGATTGTATAAAATTTTTTGTTACTTAAAATATATAAATATAATTAAATAATATATTTTTTAAAATAATACTAATAATTCAAATTTCTATTAAATACAAATATAATAAGTCGAATTAAATAATTATATTTCCGTACGAAAATAAGATTTCTAAAATAAATAAAAATTCAAATTATTACACCTTTGGTCAAAATTATTCTTTTAAATTTTTTCTCTCTCTTAGTAGCATATGACATGAATTAAAAATATAAATGATATAGTATTATTTAATATCTCATTTAATTTAATTAACAAGTTTATCTTTTCTTTTTTGAGAGACGAATAAATGGTCCCTTATATTTGTTTTTGTTAACAAATTCTTTTTTTTTTTTGTTATTTCAAAATAATTTTTAGTAGTTAAGGGCATATTTATTTGTAAAGTATTAAAATATCCTTGATTATAAGTAAAAAAAAAAAAAAAAAATCAAATTGATTAGTGATTTGTTTCCCTATTTGTCTAACTAGATCCAAAATTAATTTTAGTATATAATTAAGATAATTTTATTTTTTTTTTTAGTTCAAAGGAACGTAATTTTTCTTTTCAAATTTTTAAAAAATTATTTATATATTATAATAATATAAAAATTATATTTTAAGTAAAAAAATTATGTATGCATTTCAAAATAATTAAAATGAAAGGTTATATATTATTTGATAGTGTAGAATCTTTTTTTCTTATTTATAATAAAATATATTTTTTATTATTTAAAATATATAGAATATTTTTTTCTAAAAAAGAAATTAAAAAAATGAAAGATAATAGCATATTAAGTTTTATAACCACATAATATATAAAGAGTATTTTGATTTTTTTTTATTCACTTAACGGAAAATTTTAGTTATTTTAAATAGAATGACTATTTTGTTAACAAAAATAAATATGAGTGACAATTTAATTCATTTATCAAAAATGAAATGTACTTGTTAATTAAATTAAATATGAAAGGAAAATAATAATATGTTATTTATATTTTTAATCCATATCATATGCCACTAGTAGAGAGAAAAAGTTCAAATGAGCGATTTTAACTAAAAGATATAATTGTAAGTAATTTTAGAAATTTGAGGTATAATAGTCTATTTTCAAAGAATATAGTAAAATTATAAAATGCTAATAAGTTATATATATATATATATATATATATATATATATATATATATATATATATATATATATATATATATAGAAAAATACTTGTTTACAGTGGGTGTCCCCATATTCAGTCTTTATACACACAACCAATAAAGTAAAAGCTTGTAAAAACATATAAGGTAATATTCCCTCCGTTTCAAAATATTTGTCATTTAAGATTTTAGTATACAAATTAAAAAAATTATTAAGTTGGCATAATTTTAAAGTAAAAAGACTAAGATGTCTTTTTTTGATTTTGATGTAAAGAAAAAAAAAAAATTAATGTAAATGTGTTGTTAGAATATCCCACATCTAATAAATATAAAAATGTTAAATGATTAATATAGAAATTGACTCTTCAACCTTAACAAGTTAGCTTTTAAGATTAGTTTTTCCAAATTTATATTAAAAATTTAACATGATATATCTTACTGATTATTTAACATGTTTAGTAAAAAAATAATAATAAATATTTTCTTGAAATTTTAAAACTACATATATATTTTTTTTAAAAAATCTTTAAAATAAAAAATGTTTTAGAACAGATGAAGTATTAATTAAGTACTCTCGTGATGGATAAGCGAATGCCTTTTTTTTATTATTATTATTTTCCTTGTTATAGTTCAATTATTAGTATAAGTCTATCCTAATGAATTTCTTAAACAAGAGATAAATAATATATATTGTATATGCGTGGATACTGACAGCACTAATTGTCTATATCTTCTTCTACTTCTTTTGTTGGCTTATTAATGTTGTATTGTTGTTTAAATAGACATAAGAAAAGAATATTCAATGGGCATGTAATGCCATCAAACAAGAACTAGATTAAGGAAAATTAATAATGATATGCCATTTCTTATATTATTGTCGGACCTAGTCTTCACTTAACTTTAGAGGTGGCATACAAAAGTTTGAGAGGTGCAAAGTCATTATTGTTAAATTTTTTTAATAATATATAATATATATTAAGAATTTTTTAAAAATTTTATCGTCACCCTATATTGCTCACACCGTATATACACAAATTCAATGAGATAAGAATACATAGAGTAAAAAAAAATATTGGTATCTTTTCACTAGGTAAAAAAAAGATAAAAGAGTTATATTTACTAAAATATCTCATTTTCCATTGATTTAGTGTATGAGGTAAATTTATATATACAATGAAGACAAAAAATTTCAGATTCCATATATATATATATATATAGGAAACAAAATTAATGTTTAGCTTAATTATTCCTGCAGTCCTCAAATTGAAAAACCTTCAAAAACATTTTCAATTTCTTACACAGTTAATTTTTTATTATTGACAAAATGAGTTTTGATTAGCAATAATAATGCAGTAGTGTTTAGGATAAAAAAAAAAAAAAAAAAAAACTGTACTGAACAGTAGCACATGGAAGCTGAAGTAATACAAATGACTATTCAAAGACAAATTTCCAATATATGATCAGTTCAAAAAGAGAATCTTTTATGGTTATATTGTGAAGTTTGAATAAGGCAGAGCTGAGAGAGAAAGAGAGAGACAGAGAAATCTTCATGCAACTTTCATGACCACTGATGGCCAGCAAGAAACAGGCAACCATGCCTGATGCAATTGCTATTACAAGAAATAAAATCCAAAATTTCAACACCCCAATAACTGCCAATATTCAAAGATACATATTTTTTTAGAAAATAAGACTTACAAATTAAGACCCTGCGGCCTAGCTACTTACTTACCTAAAACTTTGCCTGAACTCTACACATCCAAGGCCTAAATCAGACTGACATAGTCGTATCCAAGACTCTGGGTTTGTAAGTTCGAACATCCAGTCTAAACCAAATTAAAAAGAAAGAAGTTAATATGGTTAATATAATACACTTCAATTTGGTTAATTTTGTTCTAAATTTGGGCTGCAATTTGAAGAATCAGCAACTTGATGATGATGATCACTAGCTTTATCTTCAAAAAGAAGGCCAATATTGGCATTGATAGAATCATCATAATAAGGAAATAAACCATATCCAGAATCTTCAAAACCAGCAATTGAAGATGAATCTGAAATAATATTAATGCAGCTTGAACCTTCTTGACACGACGACGACGAAACACTACTAATATTATTTATCAAATGATTAGCACCTAATTCCATATTTTCAGAAAAAGAAAATTGACTAGTACCCACATCAGATAATGAATCCCAGAAGGTAAGAGTACACTTAGTTTCAGTTTTTGGGAGTGGAAGACAATTAGACACTGATAAATTAGGATTAATATTGTTGTAATTAGGAGGAGAATTAATATTATTAATATTATTGTTGTTGTTGTTGTTGTTGATTGTTTTTCCTTCAAGTAGTAGCTTCTTCTTTAATTTGGTGTTCCAGTAATTTTTTACATCATTATCAGTTCTTCCTGGTAGATGAGAGGCTATCAAAGACCATCTGACCAATTAAAAAACAAGTTCAACTATATTAATAATTAATTAAGAAAATTACAATTATAAAATTAACAAATTAATATTATATATATATACATTATTAAGCATATTATGAAGAATCAAATTAAATAAAGATACTAATTAGAGAGAGAGAGAAAAATTAATTAAAAATTAGTGCAACTTGCCTGCTTCCCATTTGACTATGAAGAGTGAATATGATTTTATCTTCTTCTTCAGTAAAACATCCATGTTTGATATTTGGCCTCAGATAATTCAGCCACCGTAAACGGCAGCTCTTGCCGCATCGCTTAAGGCCTGTCACCACCACACAGGTTGAATTTTTGAGGTGAGCTTGTGTAGAAGTGAAATCAAATCAAGGACAAGGGATAAAATTAATTAATAAAATAATTTTAAAATTAAAGATTATATTGTTCAAAGTGATCTCAATCTGAGAAAAGCTGTGGTTAGCTCTTATAATTAATTAATGTACGGAAATGAAAGTACAGAATCAGATCATTAATATATAATTAAGAATCAAATATACCAGTCTAATAATTTCTCTTTTACTCAGTAAAATTACAGTACAGATTATGAAAATATACCCAAGAAAAAGAAAAAGACAACTATAAATACTTGAAATCTCTTTTAAGAGGTCTGGAGTTCAAATTCTTAACTGAGTAAGAGGATTCAGTTAAAGAAAAAGAAAATAACATATAAACACATCGAGAATAGTACCCAAGTCGTAAATTGTGAAATTGTGAGTTAGAACTCTGAATCCAAAATTTATCAAAAAAGGAAAAAGGGTGCAAGTAAAGTAATTAATTAACAGTACAACAAACATATGGTAGTGGAAGAAACTGAAAGAACAATGCAACCTAGAAAGAAAGAGAGAGAGAGAGACCAGCTTTGTGGGGCAAGGCAATCCAGTTAGTAGCAGTGCCATGAGTGTGAAGATAATTTTTGAGAATGGCATCTTCTTCAGGAGACCATGGTCCTCTTTTCACCTTTGCTTTGTCACAACATGGAGCTCTTCCCATCTTATTATTAGCTAACTCACACAAGAGAAATCAAATTTAGGCTTACAATTATAGGCAAAACAGTGGGCTTCCGGTGGAGTAAAGGTTTATATTGGTGGGTGGCTGCAACATTCAGAAGAATCAGAACCCCTTTAAATTGACTTTGTATAGTTTATAAGACATCAATTTATTTTTAGTCTTTCTTTTCTTTTCTTTTCTTTTCTATTCTATTCTATATATTCTATTGGGCTTAATATGTTTTTGTTTCTTGTTTGCTAAGATATATAGTAGCTATTGGTAGGACACAGTCAACAATCACACACCAATTCATGCATTGACTAACCGGACCATTGAGAACAGTCAAAAACCATTATCCATACCAGCTAATAGTCCCACTGTTGGTTAAGTTTAATTAGTATTTTACTCTATATTTTATTATTTACCTTGTGGTTTAACCCTAAAATTTGAACTTTTGACTATATTGCAAATGTTTTAATTTAGATGTGAATTTTTTTTTTTTTTTTGGCCAAAGATTTAGATGTGAATCTCTTATCTTGAATAGTACTCATATAAATAGGTAAGTGTATGTTTCAAACTTCTCAAAATTTAATTTTTCTCATATATATATATATATATATGTGTGTGTGTGTGTATATTTATCCCTTTATTTTTTAAAAAAATTATTTATTACACATACATTTCATATATCATTTCTTTAATAGTGTATATACATGGTTTTAAATTCTCTGAAATTTTATTTATATACGTATAGTGTTTGATATTGCCACCTTTATCTACAAGTTAATATATTTTATAAATATAAATATTTTTTATAATATAATTGTAGTTTATTAAAAAATATATATATATATTGCTTCACAAACCTAATTTTGTTATTTTTCATTCTTATTTTTTACCACCTCATTCTTGATGTCTAGTTCCCCTCCTAAAGCCACAGACACCAACCGCACGGCACTAAATTTAGAATTTTAGAAAGAAGAAGAAATATGGTGAATGATCATTATGTTGTTGCTGCTTATTGTCTTCATGTCTTGCCTTTTTCCCTTCAAACAGAAAAGTTTTCTATTAATCCTTTGACCTGAAGCAGCCATGGCTCTCAGGCAACCAAAAAGCAACAATATAAGTTAACAAAAAGAATTTTGTCACTTATTTTTCCCAATCTATTGTCAATTTTGTCTACCTTTATTACCCTACTTTTGAAAATCAAATAAAAATGCTCTGACTGATGAATTTATTTTATTTTTTGTTATATTAAAAAGCATAAAAGAAAATTCTTAGCTATTTTTAGAGCAGGCGAGCTATAATCGTTTTATACACCAAACTAATTATATATTAATATTTTACTGAGTATAAAGATACTAATATTCTCTAAAAGTCACATTTTTATGGAATGAATTCTAAATGTTTTACTTGCACCTTACAAAGGAAAAGAATGCATATTTTGATCATAGAATTTTAAATTTAAATTTAAATGTTTAAGAGTAAATTACAGAAAAATGAGCAAATATTGAAAACCCACAAGGATCAGGCCACAAAGCCCAAAGCCCAGATTTAAAAAATGAGAACCGATACTGTAAACTGTAAAGGACTAAAACGACTCTTCATACTAATAAGTTAAGCCCGAACCCAGAATTTTGCAGCTCAATGCTTGAGCAGAGAAGAGGCTGTGCTTGGAGCCCAACACTACAACCTTTTTTTTTTTTTTTTTTTTTAGAGACAACACTAACTTTTATACATTCTATCAAATTTATTTTCTCAATTAAATAAAAAATAAATTGTCAACTTTTTTTTTAATTTAAGAGAATGATAATTTTTTAATATAAAAAATATCAAAATTAGATCAATAATCAAATTAAAACATACATTACAAGTAAATTAAACTTGCGAAATATTCATTTATAAATATAAAGTTTTAATAATTTAATGAATCAATTATCACTAGTAACTATTTGTCTACAATAATGTGATAAAATCTCAATCAAATTCTAATTCCAACTTGAACGAAATCTGATATATATTTCTATTTAATTTTCTTGATTTAGAAATACATTTTAGTTTATTTCTTAATTTTATTATACGTAATTTGACAGTAATCAATTTTCCGTATCAATGTTTTATAACATGGTTAAATTTTGTTAATGATATTTGAATAATTGAGTGTTTAATTCTTAACCATTTTTATTTTTTTGTTATTAATAAAAACATTTACAAATTTTACACGGTTTTGCAAATCATAACATAAACTTTAAATTTTGGTGATGCCATACAAAAATTTTAAAATTTTTGCAATATTTACATCAATCAACATTCCAGTAAAAAATATGATTAAAAGCTTAACATAGATTATTTTATTAATATATGTTACACGTCAACATTTGAGGTGGCAATGAAAAAATTAAAAAATTATTATTATTTTCAAAAAATAAAATAATAATTATTTTATTTTATTTTATTATTTATTTTAGAGTAATTAAAAAAATTAGAAATCTAAGAACATCAAGAACAACCTCAAGAAATAACCCAGAAATATAACATCAATCCAAAAATATAATCACAAAAAAATTAAATTTAAAATCCAGACAACAACATCAACCCAAAAAATAAAATTCAAAATAAAAACTCTAGAAATTCAAATCTAATAAGAACATCACGGACCCTCTCTTTCAATTTATTAAGTGGCAGCTTCTCTTCCTCCTTAATTGTTGTAACTTGTTTCAATATATCAATGAAAAAATTCTTTGTTTTCTGCTCAACATCATCAATGGTGCTTGATTATGGAAACTCTTCAGAAGCATTAACCCAAGCACGCAACTAAAAATGCTTCAAAACATTGGCTTTGTTATAAAAATTCCTCATGAAGGTTGTCTTGCCAGAGCCAGCAGCACCCACCACTGAAATAAGAAATTGCAACTTACGGCGGTTAGGTATTGTTTGATCTAACTTTTCTGCTTCATCCTCTCGACCAATGAAGTTCAAGATTTATTGAGCATCAACCAGGAAAAAAAAAATAAATAAAATAAAACCAAGAATTCATTGAGGACAGAGAGAGGGAGTGAGATGGAACATACAAAAATACCCATCTTGAGCATCAAGATTTATGCTTCATCCTCTCGACCAATGAAGTTCAAGATTTATTGAGCATCAACCAGTAAGAACATCAACCAACAAAAAAAAAAAAACTGTAAAAATTGAAACCAAGAATTCATTGAGGACAGAGAGAGGGAGTGTGATGGAACATACAAAAATACCCATCTTCTTCTTCTTCACCATCTTCCAAATTTTCTGAGCAACATACAAAAACAACAACCATCATATCCGGATTTTCCTACCGTCGACGCTGAACCAACAGATTCGGATCGCGACTGAGAGCCGAGATCGAGACTCGCCTGCTTGCACCACCACTGCGAGCTTCTCTCCACCGTTGGCCGCTACGTCATCCCTCCTCTATCATCGCTAATTGTTGTTGCAACTTCTTCGTAGAGTGTTATCAGGTGAGTTGGAGATTTTGCTTTTTTCAATTTTTCTTTTTCATTTTTTTAAAAGTAATTTTCTTTTTTTTTTTAAGGTTTGGGTGTGTTTACATATGTGTTGTTAGGGGTCCTGATGATGAAGTCGATGGTTCTGATTGCAAGATGGATGTTGCTATAAAGTGTTGTAGTGATTTTGAATCTTCTCTATTTTTTTTTTTTTTTTGCCATGTCAGATACTGACTTATAACATATATTAATAAAATAATTTACATCAAGCCTTTTAAATCGGATTTTTGACCGGAATATTCATTGGTGTAAACTTTGCAAAAATTTTAAAGTTTTTGAATAACATTGCCAATATTTAAAATTTATGTTGTGATTGCAAGAACGTATAAAATTAGTGAATTTTTTTTAACAATAACCCTTTTTTTTAAAAGGATTCTCTAAAGACATGTTGTTTGATAAGAGATTAATTAACAAGTATTGTTTTTTTTTTTTTTTTTTTTTTTTGCTGAATCTCAGTTGTTGGGCCTTGATCACAATGTCCTGCAAAGATGAAAATTGAGTTAAGAGAGCCAGCTGGTTAGTTTGGCGTAGAGCTTCCGACGTTCAAGTCAGTTTAAATCTTATTTTTTTTTTGTGAAGAAGAATGGAGATGAGAGAAGTGTAGAATTCTATCTGACTTCATTGTGGTTTTCCTCTTTTTCTTTTATATGCCCCCAAGCCCTTTAGGTTAAAGGGTAAAATGAGAAAAGATAAAATACATTTTGATTGATAGAGTCGGTATTTAGGTTTTGAAAGATAAGGTCTGCACCTGTCCTTGTCAAATGGTAGGTAGTCGGTGTAGAAGTGTGCGTGGGTACGCCGTATAAGTATGACTTTCTTATGACAAAAGTAAGGTGACGTAGGTGCTTTATGACCTTAGCCTTTTTTAGGAAACTTACTGGATAAACTACATTTATTGCGAGAAGGGCGAAGTGATGTCTTCGCCTTGGTGTAGTGAGAATCAATTCCTTCGGCTCTTCCTTTATGGGCCTTTATCTTCTCTTGCTCTACTATAGTACTGTATCATAGTGGGCTTATGATAAATTTGGGCCCATTATATTATTAGCTATTTTTGTCCCTCATCAAAGGCCCCTCTGTTTCTTTGAAGAAAAAAGAGCATCGACAGAGCTTCGGTAGAAACACTTCGTCTTCTGATCAATCTTATTCAAAGACATGCTATATATAGTCGAAGTAATTTTTACCCACTTCGCCAAAGGCAAAGAGCTTATACTAATTGCACAATCTTCGCCAATAGTTGTCACGTGAGGCATATCAATCATTTCTGATTTATTTAATGTGCTTGACAACTGAGAGAGCTCTCCATTAAATGCACGTCTTTTAAAATGCAGGCGTCTCCACGTGGCACTGAACTGGTATGATTTTCAAGGAAATTTCAAATGATAACCGTTGTTTGGTTCTTCTCATTATTGAGCGACGGTTGGTAAGAGTTTCTTCTCTATATAAACCCTTCAATTCATCACTTTAGAGCTCCTATTTGTTGCCTTTGATTGTGAAATTTCTCTTATTTCCTTTCTCCTCTTTATTCTTTAAATTTTACCTGTCTTTCTCCCAGTAGCTTCAATGGCTCCCAAGAAGGATACCTACCCCAGGAGAGACAGAGTTAGTGCTGCCCAATTCCAAGAGATTCTCAACCAAGTTTGGGGAGAGATTGAGCCTATCAGTCGTATTGGCGAATTCGCAGCTTTCAGCAACAATCTAGATTTCAATGAAAAATTTATCTTCTGCCTTGCCCAACCTCATGAGAGAGTTTATTCAAGCAACCGAGATGTTGTACTTCCCAAGGATTTGGTTCATTACATCATCTTCTATCACCAATTGGAAGTCGGTCTTTTATTCCTTCCTACTAAGTTCATGGTGGAATGCTTCAACTACTTCCAAGTTAATCCAATGATGCTGACTCCCAATTCTATCAGAGACCTGCATTGCTTCGAAGTTCTTTGCTTCGCTTATGGAATCCACCCTTCTGCACGTCTCTTTCAATGCTTCTTCAGACTCCTGAGTGCTCAGGGGTCCCTTGGCATGTATATGACTTCTACCAGGCCTCTTTATAGGCAAGGATAAGAAGATAAAGGACTGGAAGAAGAAATTTAGAATGGTTGAGTTTATTGATGGTCTCGGCTCCAGATCAACAGGCTTTGGGTTCCCTAGCCATTTGTTGTTGCCAGTCGAAGCCTTGGTGAATGGCCGGAGCTATTGACGAATAGCGAAAAGCAAGACCTCAGAACTCTTGTTGGCGAGAAATATGTGTATGATGCGGAAAAAATGGGATTCGCCATACATTTGAGGGATGCTGAGGGAAATCCTACCCCAAAATTACGCCTCATGGATATCCAAGGTACACTTCTATACATAAATCTTTATTAGTAAATTTTGTATTGAAATTGTCAATACCTATGCTTTTCCTGAGCTTCGCTAAATTTGTATTTGCAGTCAAGGCAAAGAATCCTGATCATTATCAAGATATTTTGAAGATGACAGAGGAGGTGTCTCCCAGGGATTACATTCTTGCTTTTGAGCTGCCAGTTATAGATCCTTTTATTGGGAGGTTAAAGGTGCGAGTTGAAGCTGACTTCGATCCTCCTTTGGCTAAGGACACTGGAAAACAAGCTAAAAAGTCCCAAGCTGAACAACATCAGAAAAGGGTAAAGGTGCCTATTGCGAGGCGAGACTTATCAAAGCCTCTGACCCTATCGTGCCTGTTACTGAAAGGGTGGAAGCACCTCGCCCTGTTGCTGCTCACCCATGAGTGTCAATTAAGCTTCCTAGCGGAGTTATTCCACCTCCTCCCCCTCCTCTTCCTCTTCCTTATATTGGTAAGGGGAAGAGGATGATGATTCCGGTACAGAAGGAGCCGAAGAGAAAGGGGCCTCCTCCTACTAATGTTTTAAAGGTTTTTGCCCATAATTCCAAAGCTGCGGAGAGATTGGGAAACTTGAAAAAGCATCTAGAAGATATAGCTGATGATGTAGCCTTCAATGCCACACTGGCTTCGTTGGCAAAAGAATTAGACTTATCAGAATCTGAAAAAGGTATAACTAATAACTCCGTCATTCTTTCCTCTGCATCGCCTTTTATTTTAACATCCCCGGGTGAATCTGATTTTTATATAGCCGAGAGTGATAAAATAAAATGGTCGAAGAGCGTTAAGACCGGAAGACCTCATACTGCTTCAGAAATAATGGCATGGGAGAGGTATGTGGCGAAGAAGATCCCTTCGTTCGATTTTATCAGACTTCGTCTCTTTTACCCTTCTCTTGAGAAGAATCCAATTGCCAAAGAACAGCTGGCCTTAGAAGGCTATTTACTTTATCTCATAAAGCTTTATCTATCTCTTTTAACATACCAGTATTACTAATATTTAAGATTTTATCCTTGCAGATCCGGTAAGGCCAGTTATTACTTCTTCTCCTTTAGAGTCTCAACCAATTTCATCAATTCCTCCATTGGAACCAATAATTGATTTAACTGCGGTTCTAGGAACTGATTTGGAGGACCCATCAGTAATAAAAACAACTTCCCCTCCCGCCAAACTTCCTAAGAGGAAATTAACAATAAAGGAATTCTTGGCTGGGAGGAAGAAGAATGCAGCTTCGCCAATTTCATCTTCGCCCTCTCTGATTCTTCTGAGCCTCCCTCCAAAAGACAACGAATTGAGGAGTAGATTGATGTTGCAGAAAGGAATCTTCCTACAACTGAGGAGGTTACTACCAGAGCTCCATAGCCAGTGGTTTCAGCAGTGCCTCTATCCTTTCTTTGACCTGCTCCTACTCGTTGTTAAAGTCCATTAGGGAAGCTTTGGATAGACATCAAAAAATACTTGAGAAGATAGGTACTTTCTATGTTAATTTCTAAATTTGTTATCTCTTGAATCCAACTAACTGATATTTTACACACCTTTTTGTAAACAACATGCTATCTTGGACTCAAATAAGCTTCGTACTCAGTTAGGACTCTTGGAGGATCATTATGATGCCACTAGGAAAGCTACTGAGGAAAGACAAGAAGTCTGTTTAAAGCTGGAGGTGGAGCTGCTTGTTGTCAGGATGACGTTAGAGGAGGAGAAACGAAGGAGTGCTTTGCTTGAGAATGAGAGAGTCACCATAGAGACTCAACTTAAGATGGATGGCGAAGCATGTTCGAAAGTTGAGTCCAAAGTGGAGTCACTTCGATATGCTTTAGGGGTGAGGGACTTTTCTTTGGTTGATAAAGATAAAATAATTGCTGAGAAGGACAAGTTCACTCTCGATCTTACTGCGAAGCTGGAAGAATTAAGGAAGCACAATGAGGAGCTTACCAAAGAAATAGAAGAGATTTTGGCTCTTCGCAAAGATCTCGAAAAAGTACAAAGAGAGCTCCGAGTGTCTACTTATTCTTACGAACAGGCTTCAAAGAGAGTTCAAATTGCTGAGGGACAACAGAGACAATCCAAGGAGGCCAGGAAGAAAGCCATTAGAAACTTTCTGTCCTCTAAAAGCTTCAACCAAATTATCACCTACCATTCCTACAAATCTGTCGCGCAATATTATAACAATGCTCTCCATAATGCGGCAGTCTTCTTTCCAGGTATATTGCAAAAAGTGCCTGAGTTGGAAACAGACGAAGAACCTCCTATCCCTAAATTCTCCACTTTTTGATGAGGATATCAATAAAGGAGGAGATAATGTGCCTAATCCAAAAGACTTCCCTGCTTGGGAAAAGGAAATAACTGAGGCATCTCCTTATGTGTCGGAGTTGGAAGGTGACAGTGAGCTAGGTGATGAAGGCGAAGCTCAATCATTTGAACCTATTCATGTTGTCTCTTCGGCTGTTCCTGTTCCTTCAACTGAACCAGATGTTTCAATTGTTCAAACAGCTGCAGTGGACTTGAGAGCAGATTTTTCTTCAATGGAGCCTCCTTCGACAGATCATCTTTCAATTGAGCCTCCTTCGACTGAGCTTCCCTTAACTGAGCTTCCCTTGACTGAGAATCCCTTGATTGAGAATTAATTATGATCTTCTCCCTCTTTTTTTTTTTTTTTTAAACATGTAATATAATACAATATTTGTATTATTGAAATTAACATATAATGAAAATAACTATTCTTGGATCTACTTCATACAATCTTTATGTTTATCAACATAATTGTTTTGAATGGAATGTTGTACTTTCAACTTCCATTTTCTTGCATTTATATTTGATTATTTTGTAGACTATTTTTCTTTAAACTTCTTCATCTAAGCAGTTCACCATTTGAAGTTAGGTACTATCTCCTTTTCATCTGGTTTTACCAAGACCTTCGCCTAGATTTACTAAGATTATCACCTTGATTCTCTAGGCCTTTCGTCTAGATTCACTAGGAATTTCGCCTGAATTCACCAGGACTTTACTTTCATTTAACAGAGCTTCTCTTCGATTTATCAGAGTTTCGCCTTGATTTATCAGGGCTTTTCGCCTTGATTTATCAGGACTTCGCCTTGATTTATCAAGACTTTGCCTTGATTTATCATAGCTTTGCCTAGATAGACTTCCACTTTTAGACTCGGTTTGACATTTTTCCTTTTTATAAGGAGCCTCTTTGGTCTTTTAAGTTAGTCTTAAATAGGCTATTTTTCTTTTGCGGAGAGCTTTATCCTCTGCGGTTTCCAAGTAACCAAGCATTCATCTATTCAATTGAGAAGACTTAAATAATCTTGCAAAAGTTGTATTCACTGATAATACATCTTTAGGTGTCACTACTAGAATTAATTCAATTTGCGACGGATTAATAACGACGGATTTATTCCGTCGCTGTTAACGACGGAATAGCCATGAAAAAATAGATTGAAATTATAAATTAAATTGCAAAGGATTTGCGACGGATTTGCGACGAAAATTAGCGATGGAAATTAGCGACGGATTAATCCGTCGCTAATTTTGGCGCCATATAATTGCGCCATTTTTATCGACGGATTTCTATTTTTGACAGGGTAAAAGCGAAACGCACCGTTTCATTAAAATTTATTAAGTCGTCGCTATTCCCTCACTAATCCGTCGCTAAATTGAAAACCTAAACTAAAACCAGAACTCTTCTTCTTCTTCTTCTTCTTCCGCCGTTCTTCTTCTTCTTCTTCTCTCTCTCTCTCTCTCTCTCTCAGTTTCTCTGCTGCCATTCTCGCTGCTCGCCGTTCAC
>CATKHJ010324295.1:0-40786 GCA_949750685.1 Vernicia montana
GAAAACACCTATATATATATATATATATATATATATATATATATATATATATATATATATATATATATATATATATATATTGTTTGCACACCCATATATATCTTATTTTAACAATTGCTTGCAGAGAAAGCTATTGGGCTCATATATATACATATAACTGAAGAATGTGAAAATAAGTTTTAAAAAAAAAAAAAAAAAAAAAACACTTATGGGTGTATGGGTGCACACTAAACTGATAATTTGTCATCTGAAAACATATGGTCACACTTGATAACAATGACCTTCTTATGACCACAAAAGATTCGGTCTACATTATGGAAGCCAATTTTCTAATGACAAATACACAAATGCAGAGAGAAATTAAAGCATGGAAGTTAATCACTATGCCTACCATTTATGAGACCAAAAAGAAATAAAAATGAGTATACGTATTTTTTGTTTAATTTGAAATACATTTATCCCAGCAGTGCACAAATAGGTGGAAAGCACTAAACCCTAATATATCAAACTGTAATTTCACATATACATGTATGTATGTATGTTTCATGCTCATATCTTTTCTTTAAAAGAACCAAAAATAATAATAATAATAATAATAATAATACAGCACCATTAATTTGATGACAGTAGCCCATTTAATAGATTCTTGGAGGGGCACAATAGTCAAACAAAAAAGAAGAGGTAATTTAGAAGAAGTGAAACAAAAATTGCAGTATATGGTGCGAATTTGCACCTGCAAAGCTGTTTATTTTAGCTAAAACAACAACTTCATGTATGGGCTTTTGGCAAAACAACAACGCCCAGGTCACTTTCCTAGATCAGACTCTCTCTCTCTCTCTCTCTCTCTCAAAGAAAAAAGAGCAAAAGAAAAAAAAAAAAAAAAAAAAAAACTCCATTTCCTTCTTTGTTTCCTTTTTATCTCCCAGTTTCTCTGCCTAGATAGACAAAGAAAGAAAGCCCTATAAATAGGGTAGAGAGAGTGAAGTTTAAGCACTTTGGCTTTCTTTGGGATTCTAAATTTTCCGAAAGCTGAAGAGGCCGGAGTGTGACCAAATTAAACCCAGGTCTGTGCTCTCTTTCATCTAAAAATACCAAAAAAAAAATTATTTTATAAATAAATAACCTTCAAAAATATTTTAATTATTTTAGAATTGTTTTATGTGGAAATAAAGAATCTTCTAGTTTACCCTAGATGAGAGATGTTTCTGTTTTCTCTAATAAATCATGTTTGTCAGTATATCCATGCCTATAGATTTGCTTGATAAAACAATATATTTTTTTTTTGTCAGAAATAATTTTGTGTTTTATTATTTTTTGTATCCCCTAGCTAGCTCATCACTTGATATGTTTCAAAGTCTTTGTTTTCTTTTCTGTTTATATTAATTAGGTCGGTTTTAATTTGATGTTATATGACTGAGCTTGGGCTGATCTGTTGAGTTTAGTTGATAAATATAATATAAAGGAGGATAAGGATGAAAATACGTAGCGGAAACATGGTGAAGAAGAAGAAGAAGAAGAAGAAGAAAGACATAAAAAGAGAGACAGGTGACAGGAAATGGGTCATTCATCCATTATTAGCATACACCTGCTTGCTGCCAAAATCTTATGCTAGATTCTGATCTGATTTTTTGCCTTCATTGTCTTCTTCGTGGCTTACATCCAACTTTTCCACGTCTCTCTTTTCATTCTGTTTTCTTCACCATGTCCTCCTTCCAATTAATTAACTTTTTTTTTTTTTTTTTTAATTTTTAATTTGCAAAATACAAGAAAGATATCTTAATATTCATTTCTTAATGCGGATCTGCTTTCATTTAATCTTCTCCTGAAAATCATGACTTTTAATTTGGAGATATATTTATTTTATTAATTATTAAAAGAAAAATAAAAAGGATATTATAATATTGATAGATAAAGGATTTGGTGCAGGTAGCCATGGGAAGAGGAAAGATCGAGATCAAGAGGATAGAGAACACGACGAACCGTCAGGTGACCTTCTGCAAGAGGAGAAATGGACTGTTGAAGAAAGCTTATGAATTGTCTGTCCTTTGTGATGCTGAGGTTGCCCTCATCGTCTTCTCCAGTCGTGGCCGCCTCTATGAGTACTCCAACAACAAGTAAATTAATTAAATTATTAATTGTGATTTTTATTCTTACAAATTATAATTAATGAAAATGGTTTGTTTTGTTTTCCTTAATTTCTGGTGTTGCAATCTGCGACGATCCAGATGACATATATATGCATTATGTATTACACTACTTCTACTGCACACTATACTACTCTTCCATACTGCTAGCAGTAGCAGGTTTCATTACAGAAATGGTCTTCTTCTCTTCTTTCCCCTTTTAGCTCTAAATCTTTTTGTTTGTCCTTTCCATGGACCTTTCTACTCGCACACAAAACTAGCAAGGCACACACAGGGCCAGTCCATTCCTCTTCTAGCTAGGGTTTCTTCTTTTTATTTGATACTGATATTGGCGCGTGAATGCAAGCGCTTTTACTTGGAATCACATTTTTTTTTCTTTTTCTTTTGAACTTGATGATCTCTTTGTTTGCCTTAGCTAGCTACCGGCTTCACAAGTGATGAAGAATTAATTAAGTATATATGAAATTAAACCTGTCATGGATCTTTTCCTCTTTCTCATTGTTTATAAATCTGAGTTTCTTTGATCTTGTTATTTCCATTTTCAGCTTTCAAAGTCATTTCAACCAAATCTACAACCTCACTTCTCTTCACCCTATAAGGATTGCTACTTGTTCCTTACCTTTCCTTTCTGCTTCTCTTCTTTGCATTTCAAACTCATCATAAAGTACAGAGGTGCTTTCTGCTAGGGTTTCTCCATTTTTATGACAGCAACTCAGCTGCTGAATTTCATTTCATATATATATATATATATATATATATATATATGAGGCATTTTTCATTTTGAAAGCCCCTTTTTGGCGCATCAGCTGCGGTTGGCAACTTGGCATTGGTTTCTTCATGCAATAATCATTGATTTTTCTTTAAATTTTTTTTGTTTTCTTTTCTTACTCATTTTATAAATAAATTGCAACTAATAAAAATTAGAATGGTATCCAAACAAATAGGCATATTCATATAACAAAATTTTAAAATATTAACCTAAAATTGGTTTGATATACAAAAAAAAATTGTCTACTCTAAGAGTAGCTAATAATTTTCCATATATATATATATAAATTTAACATAATTAGGATATTTAATATATTATTTCATCATCTTTAATTATCAAACATGTAATTTTCACATGAAATAAGTTAAGGAAATCCAACTTCTTAGGAATTGTATCAAACCATCTTGTTTGATTGTAAGGAAGTGTAAAATCCTTGGAAATTAAATTTTTCTTGAACCCCTTGTCTTCCTTAATTGTATTAAATATGAGAAAAAATTATAAAAATGATAAATTTTTGTAGTTAACAATAGTTGCGAGCTAGTGGCACCAATAATCAATGGATTAATAAATATATATTTATGTATTTTTTTATTATAATAAATTTATTAAAATTAGAAAACTAAAAGACAAAAAATGAATTTATGAGATCGTGTATTGTATCTAACATGCTGTTGTACTAGATCACTATTAGTTGGTCTATAATCTGACGTGGTGGAATAAATTCACCTAAAAATTTCTCTTAAAAGAGAAAGTCATTTTTGTTCGAAAATGATTTAGTTTCTTTTTTACTATAAAAGTATTTTCATTGACTAATTTTCTTTAATACTCCAAATACCAATAAAAAAATACATAAAATATTTTTAGGAAAATATCTTCTACAAAATAAACAAAACCAAGTGAATATAGCTTTATGATATTAAAGTTATCAATTACCATTATGAGATTGCTAGTTTAAATCTCAATTGAAATACATACTAAGGTATAACCTAATGATAAGTACATATATGGTTTGAGCAATAAATTCATATTCGATTCATTTCATGCTAAAAAAAAATCTCAATTGGAGTCTAATTTGCCAAATACATAAATAAACTTAATTAATCTTATTTCATAAGAAAAAGTACACAAATCCAAAACTAAAAATGTAATTTTATGACAAATAATTTTCCAAAATGTCTTAACTTTTAAAGAACCTATTATTTTTCTTTTATAGATTTTCTAATTTTTATGTAAATTAATGATTTGTTTTACTTTAATTGAAAAGTGAGCTTTTCATTATTTTTTTTTTTTCTCTCTCTCTCTCGATGATTATTGTGTGTATAACTAGTGTATGTAATATCATTTTATGACATTTAAAAGAAAATTAAAATTCAAACTAGGCACACCTACAAATTGTAGTATGAGTTGAACAGATATATGAAACTATGTTTGGATGCAGCATAAAATCGACTATCGACAGATACAAGAAGGCTTGTTCAGATAGTTCAAATACAAACTCAATTATCGAAATTAATGCCCAGGTAACCTTTTTCTTCTCTCCTCAATTTTTTTTTCCCCATTGTTTTCAAAATTTTTAAGGGTAGGTGCTAAGTACGTGCATGCTCTCTAACATATGTATAACTAGTTGTAAATCTGTGTTTTATAGGAGAATATATATATATATATATATATATATATATAGGTGTTTTCTATAATTATTTTGTTAAAAATCAAAGTAAACTTACTTTATTTTATTGACCATTACGAAAAAAATAGCACTTTTACGAAAAATCACAATTTTCTTATATTTTTTCATAAATTAAATTATTTTTTCGTAATTTTTCTTGGTTATAAAAAAAGTTTTAATTTTGTAAAAATATGACTTATTTTGTACAAAATAATAATTTTATGAAAAATTTCATAAATTAATAAAAAAAAAATAATTTCATAGTTACGAAGAAAAAATGGCTCTCTTATAAAAATCACAATCTTTTTATATTCTTTTGTAATTCTTTTTAGTTGCAAAAAAAAAATTAATTTTACAAAAATATGATTTATTTTGTATAAAACAATAATTTTAGGAAAAATTCATAAATTTACAAAAAAGAAAAATAATTTCGTAATTATGAAAAAATAGCTCTCTTACGAAAAATCACAATTCTCTTATATTTTTTCGTAAGTAAAATTATTTTTTTCGTAATTCTTCTTAATTACGAAAAAATTTAATTTTACAAAAATATGACTTATTTTGTTTAAAACAATAACTTTAAAAATAAGTTCCTAAATTAATAAAAAAGAAAAATAATTTCATAAAGTTAATTTCATTCATTTTGTAAAGTTAATTAATGAAATTATTTCGTTAATTTCGTAAAGTTAATTATTGAAATTATTTTTCTACTTCATTTAGTTAATTTCATTAATTTCATAAAGTTAATTAATGAAATTATTTTTTTTATTAATTTAAGAACTTTTTTATAAAGTTATTATTTTGCACAAAATAAGTCATATTTTCGTAAAATTAAAATTTTTTTCGCAACTAAGAAAAATTACGAAAATAATAATTAAATTTACGAAAAATATAAAAAGATTATGATTTTTCGTAAATTAACTATTTTTTCATAAAATAAAATAAAATATGTTTACTTTAATTTTTAACAAAATAACCGTAGAAAACACACACACACACACATATATATATATATTGATAACTATATTTTCAGATAAATTTTATATCATAATAAACTAATTGTGTACAAAATTTTCAAAAGAAAAAAATAGACTGTAATTATATCATTTAACATTTAAGCTTTTTCTTTTTTCATCTCTAAAAAATAGACCATCTATATATCTTTCAAAAAAGAGTTGAAACTTGAAAGCATTTATTTTTCTAGAGAGAGTTGAAGAGTTTGATTAAGTTATAGGTATAATAATTAATGCCTTAACATTTTCAAGGAACTTTCTATAAGTTTTAAACTCTTTATTTTAAAAAAAATCTACCTATATAATAAAAAAAAAATTAGGAGTTCAATAGATTTTTTATTATTTAAATATATAATAAATTAAAAGTGAGTTTAGCTATCTACATATAGATAGAGAGCCGAATTATACTCCTTATCTTAATTTTAATCAATAAAATACAAGTTTTTATGTATCAATTATTAGGAAAAAAAATTTTTAAAATTTCAATTTAAAAAGTTCATTAAATTTAATAAATTTTTTTATTCTTTATAATTAAAAATTGATGAAAATACTCTTTAAATTAAAGAAATCATTGAAGATGTTCTTAGTCAAATATGATAAGGTAATATCATTTTAAAGTTGGACGTCATATTCAAATTTCACCGATGAGTACTACAATAAAATCAAAATCACTATAGTTCATTTTTATTTTAGTGAATGTTAAATCCTCCTCCCAATACTCAGGAAATAAAAAAAAATAAAAAAAAAAAGCTGTAGGTCTAATAACTCTTTATATACTATAAGATTTATTTTTAAAATACAATAATTACATAAAAAAAATTATTAAAAAAAATAGAATATACTAATCTAAGAGAGAATGTCAAACTTTCTCTCTTATACAACTTTATATATGGAAATCAAATGAATTTTCATATATGTCTATTATATTGTGTATTAAATATAGAAATCATGTTCATAAATTATTTCAATCTTTGTTAAGAGTTTATTTGTAACCTTGTTATAGTTGAGAGTTCATTTGTAATTATTTTATCAATTTTTGTAGAATTCAATTTGAATATAACAAATATATTTCACTAAAATAAAAATATATATTTTTAAATAAATTTTTATGGATATCACATATGAAGTATGAAATTGTAAATAAATTCCATAAAAGCTTATGAAATTCTTTTATACCTGCGTGTTCTTAACTCCCTTTAGTTACTCTTTAAATCAAATACATTTAGAAAGCATTTTGAAACCAAAAAAGAAAATTGAAGAATTTAATTTTATTGAATCTAACTAATTTTCATGTTTAGAAAATATATATTTTTAGAATTCAATATTAGTTAAATGCTTCTATTTCTAAATGAGCCTAAAATAGAAAACAATATTATACTTCTTTTATTTTTCTATTAATGTAAATAAAATTATATTATTTTAGAATTGGTTCCAAATTATATATTATAAAATTATTTAAATTGGATTCCATTAATAGAATATATTGTGATATAACAAAAACTATTCCAAATGGAATTTTACTTATATAAGATTCATCAAATCACATTAATAAAACTTCTCATGTGTGCTATAGTGTATATATAAATCAAATATGTGACAGTAATGTTGAAATGGTATTGATTTATGTAAAGTTCCTTAATTTTGACTTTGAGTTATTATTTTGAATATCCATGGATTTTATTAATAAGCTTTCCTTTATCATATGGTGATGATGGCTTCAATGAAGTATTATCAACAAGAGTCAGCAAAGCTGCGACAACAAATTCAGATGCTACAGAATTCTAACAGGTACCTTTCTGTTTAGTAATAGTAGATGTAAATGGCAATTATTAGATAGAAATAATTTAATGACTGAGAAATCTAAAACTTGATAAAATATGGCATATAATATAATTATTATAATTAAGCATCTATCACTCAACTAAATAATATTAAATATAACAATGTAGCGAGAACTTTTACCAATTTGATGAAGATTATTAAAAGGAAAATAAAATATTCATATTGTATAACTCACAATATTATTTCAACTCATTTGTTCTCCCATGAATAATAAAAAATAAATAAAACAATAAAACAACAAAATATAAGTTTAATAGTTAATTTCTTACTTATGGTTTTGTAAAGATATTTATGATTAATTTCCCTTTGGCCTTATATTTACAGTGTGAATTAAAAAAAAAAATTATTCATAATTGAATGATGAATCCATAATACTAGTTTTTTAGAGAGAGAATTTTAAAAAAATTTATAATAATTTATGTAACCGTCACTGTCCGGCTTAAAAATTCTAAATAACTTGTTGTTTTAAATTTTATAAGGCACCGTTTAAAACAATTAACCAAATTGTTCTAATAGTTTCAAATTAGTATATAAACCTTCAGCTTCCCCACCCCCCCTACGTGTAGGAATCAAACTCAAATCTTAAGCTAGCAGTTCATATCAATTAGCATGCATGTCCCCAACAGGAAAAATTTATTAATAACTCAATACTTTAATCTTATTTATAAAATTATGAATTTTTTATTACACTTTAATTAACTTATATAACACTTTTAAAATATAATGTATTTTAATCTTTAAATTTTTATATTATAAGACGGGAGCTGGGCAAGTTAGCAATCTACCCATTATTTTTAGACAAAATTAACCTTAATTATGCTCTTTTACTTTTTATGAATTTAATATATATCTATAAATTATTTATCTTATATACAAATAAAATTTTCATACGTTTCCTTGCATGGTTGGTTATTTTTATTTTTGTATTAGAAATATTTTCTCTATTTATACACTTACCTTATGATATGAATCGACGGACCAATTTTGGCCATTTCAATGGAATGATGCTTGAAGTGCATGCTAAAAATAATAGTAAATGTGTCAGTTCTCCACTACTTAGTTTTATTTTAACTAAACTCTGACCACATTTTCTCTTAATTTCTCTCTTGATTTTTTTAAAATTTATTATTTGAGCCACAGTCTACCTTTATCCGTTCGGCAGTGGTTTATTTTTTCTTTATTTTGTTTAATTTTTTTATTCAATAAAAGAGATCTGTTAATTTGTATCTTTTTAGATATGAATTTAATTTTGTTTTTCATTTATTTTATGAATTTTATTTTATAGAAGTTTTTTGTGAATTTTTTTTTATAGAAATATTGTAGATGGTTTACTAGTTGTTATGGTATAATCACAATTAACTGGTGTGGAAGAATAAATTTCAATCTGTCAGGTATAAGTTGTGTGTGTAGTTAGATATTCTGACGGTTGTTTGTGCAAAATCATGTGTTGTCAACAGTTTAAAAAAACTGAATTTCAATTTTGGTTTGATTATTGAGGATTGTTGGGATTAAATAAATATAATTCTAATTTAGTCTTTAAATTTATAAAGAGATATGCGAATCAAGTGGCTCATGTTTTAGTAAGAGCAATTGATTTTATGCCAAAACTTAATAGTCAAGGCTCTGCCCTCCTATTTTCTTGAATATTTTAATTTCTGATACCTATTAGTAATATATATTATCTTATTTTCAAAAAAAAAAATATTTTATCTCTTTATTTGTAGGCATCTAATGGGTGACTCTTTGAGTTCCCTAACTGTGAAGGAGCTAAAGCAACTGGAGAATAGGCTTGAACGAGGCATTACCAGAATCAGGTCAAAGAAGGTAAACTTTTTTATGTAATTGAAAATAAGCCCTTTCCTATATAATAAATAAATGCCACTCGGCTTCCTTTCTTTTTTTTTTTTTTTTTTTTTCCAAGATTTTAAATTTCCATGTATAATTTATCAGTAAATGATCCAAGTCCAAATTTTAATTTTTATAATGTTAGCAAGTAGAATGTCTGACTTTCATTTTTCATCATGCATAAGATTGCAATAGGCATAATGTATATTTATGTTTTTTTATCTTGTACAACAGCATGAATTGTTGCTGGCTGAAATTGAGTACTTGCAGAAAAGGGTAATTTCTGTCTTTGCTCTAATTTTTGCTCAATTATTATTATTATTATTATTATTATTATTATTATTTTGGCTTATATATATATATATAACTCTTTTTTGTCTTAAACTTGCTCTTTTTAATCGCAGGAGATTGAGCTGGAAAATGAAAGTGTTTGTCTTCGAACCAAGGTAAAATATATTTCCACTTAATTTGAGGGCTACATATATACGATAATTGCAATCTATCTATTTTTCATTATGTAGCTAATTTTTTTAACAAAAAAACAAAACAAATCAGATAGCCGAAATCGAGAGGCTTCAGCAAGCAAACATGGTGACTGGGGCAGAGTTGAATGCAATTCAGGCTCTAACCTCTCGCAATTTCTTTGGCCCACATATGATTGAGGGTGGAACTGCTTATTCTCACCCTGACAAGAAGATCCTCCATCTTGGGTATGTATTTATTTCATCTCCTTTTTATATGTAATAATACTATTTTATTATCTCATTGAAATATTAATTATTGATTGTTGATAGTCTATATAATTAAAAATTTTCATGCAGGTAAACACTAAGAGAACAAATTAATGTGCAAGTTGGGCACGTTGATTTATGTATTATGTAATCCAAAAAATAAAGATACCGAAACTCTAGTATCTAATGTGTGTTGTGTCCCAGTTAAACCGGAACTAGCGTTTATGTACAGTTCCTGCAGATTTACTAGCTGGCCTAAAGACAGGAACTGGCAGTCGAATTGTTGATTTACGTCTTTTGAATGGATTTTTTAATGCAGTAATTAAAACTATAATAACTAGCTTAATCACCGACTCTCTAGATGTTCAAGATCAGTGACTATGCTAGTTTTATTAAATGTTTGTTTGAATGTGGTTGACTTCCATCTTGTAAGTTAATAAATTTAAATGACTGATTCATGCTCTCCCTTTGTTTGGCACAGTCATTCATATCTTACCAGTCCAACAAATAAATTAAATAAAATGGATCAGAAATATTTCCACCTTTCAACAATCCGAAAACTGGAGCACATATGTGCATAAATTGCAATCTCAAGCCACAATTAAGTAGTTAAAGGAACAGAGGAAAAAAAATAAAAAAGCCATAAGCCAATATTTGCAAGCATTTACTCACGAGATTTAAATCAAATTATCAGATACATACAATCGCAATCCTTTGCAATAGCCATTTGATAAACCAAATACAACCATAAACAAAATACTCTCAAATATTTTCAACATATTAAGTAAACTGCATCATAGAATATTGCACCGACTTTCAGCCTGCCTACGCAATTCCTCGGTCTCCTTTTGAGCTCTTTCTAAATTCTCTCTAAGTTTGCGAATTTCATCATTTGATTTCATTTGAGCTAATTGTGCAATCTCTTCTGCTTTTAATCGGGCGGCTTGCTCCTCTGCCAACTGCTGCTCAAGCCTATTTGTTGTCTCTCTAAGCTTTGACTCAACCTACAAGCAAACAGGGAATTCCAATGTAGTCAAATGAAGTTGCAGCATGTTGACCAATCGTATCATACTGTGACACAGATATAGCTTTTATTGACATGAGTATACAGGACTCTGATTTTTGAATTAACAGCAAAACAAGAAAATGAAGGGAAAAAACTGTTCTCACAACAATATATTTGAAATTGTATCTTAAAACTACATAAAGCTGACCTACAAAATCCGCATTTAAGACCATGAAGAAGTTTATGTATAAAAATAATATTTTTACGTTAACGAAATAATTTGCTGATTTCTCACCCAACAAAATGTATTAAAAGCCAAAAACTAATTGAACATTTGTATCATTCCCCTAATCAAAGATTAAGCTGTAATCCATACGCACAAATAGACTAATATAGTGATACAAGGTAGACCAACAGTAAGTCAGATCATAACTATATTGTACTTTTATGCATCTTTCCTCAAGACATATGCTTCTGAATTGAACAATCTATCTCACCTGGAACCCAAAAAAAAATAGGGGTTTCCAAAAGAATAAACTAAGCTTGATTTTCCTTGGGACCTGTTTTCTCAATCGACAATGTTAAACTAGCTATCTTGTTACTAACAACATTAGGTTATTAATTAGGATGACAAAGATTTCAAACAAATTTCAGACAAACACAAGCCCACACGAAAAATCTGTAAACACGACAGAAATATGAAATACCATCTCAGTTATTCGTTTCAGCTGTTCTTCATATGACCTTTGCATCTGCTCCTTTAGCTCCGATATTTCTCGTTTTGAATACCCTTTCAAGGAATCAACCTCTTCTTGTTGATCACGAAGTTTCATAGCACCTTTCTGTCAAATCAATTAAGACATCATCAATGACAATTTTACAGTAGAATGAAAATAAGCAAAAATCATAAGTTTGCTCACCTTCAACTCAACAAATAACTCATCTGTGTATGGTTGTCCACCATTTTGAGCTATAACCATATTTACAAGGGAGAGAAGCTTCTGCACCTGTTCAGCTCTCTTAAGTTCATCTTTAGTTTTATTATCAAAAAGCACTATTCTGTTCTTGCAGAGAGTAAGAATTTCCTGCACCAATTACAACAGATTGAGATATTATTGTTCTTTTTGTTGAAAATATTCAATGTATTAATATTTTTCAGCTCATAAAACATCAACTAACAGACAAACTAATAGTTAGGTACTCATCTTAAAGATTTCCAATTATAATAAAAATTGGCAAACCAAAAAAGTCTAGAATTCAAATCTGGAGAATATCTTCTGAGTTTGATAGTTAGCAAATCCTTTTCCAAATAGTGCGATCTACTAATTTTATGAGTTAGAATTAGGATTAGGGCATTCAAATGGCAGGTAACATAGAGACCCTTTTCAACCCAAAATATAGACAACCAACTCAAGATGTGGACTGGAAGGTAGAATTTCAGTAAATTTAGCAACAATGGCCAAAAAAAAAATCAGAAGGGCCATACAGAATTGTGGGAAATTGAAAAGAAAGGAGTGTGTTTGCGTGTTTGTAGCACTAAATTCAATTTTGGTACACATATTTCTCCTGATTTTGAAGACCTTGAAGTTGAAGGCTTAGGCAAGGTTTATGGATATAAATTCCAGAAGCACAAAAAAAAAAAAAAAAAAAAAAAAAAAGAGAAATTATTTTTTTGGCACAATGAAACTTACTGGAACATGTTAAACCTAACTTATTGGCAAATCATATTACAGTTCTATAGTTCAGAAATTACCTTTAAAGGGTGAGGACATTCACGACCTAGATAATCTTCTAATGTCTCATCGTTATCTTCAAGTTCATCTCCTCCAGTGAAGACTACAATCATGTAGTCAAATATCTTGCTTCCAAACAAAGTCTGTAAGCTACGAAGTGCAGCTTCTTCTTCTTGTGAAAACCGTGTTCTAACTGAGAATACTACCAGGACTGCATGGATTCCATCCTTTGCCATATTAATACATTTGACAATTTCTTTACCAACAAATTCAGATTCAGCCGAAAAATCAAACAATCCTGTAAACATATATTCTTTAGTTCCTCTGTACCACAAAGATAACAATAAGGATGGAGATGAATGGGTTTTCATCACACAATGCTCTTAAAACACATATCCATATCATCCAGTTCATACCAGGAGTGTCAATGACATTGATAATTTGACCATCTGACATCACAGTGTACTGTAATTCACAAGTACTGGTAACACCAGATGAGCTGGCCCTTGATTTGTAGGCCTTCCTTCCAAGAATACTGTTGCCTGTTGCACTTTTGCCATTGCCTGTACGCCCAACTAGAACCACTGTGCGAATCCCATTGGATGGTGAAGTAAGCTCCCAGTCATCATCTATTGCACTTCCACCCATCATGCCAGATCAGAAAACCTGCAAACCAAAATATTTCAAGACACTCTTGGTCATGGAATTTCCACTTTAAGAAAGAAAAATTCAGCCAATTAAACACACGTGATAAAAGAAAAGAAAGAACATCTTACAGCCAAAGAAACACGTGATAAATTTGATAGAAAAACAATTATACTTCATTGAACAATTAGATGACATGAAAGCTATACCACAAGTCCAGACCATCAAAAACTAGCATCTAATATAAATCTTAAGTAGTTGAGTTTCTCCTTGCTAAAATGCAACCAAAGCTACACCATCTTAATATTGATAACAGCCTGATTACATATAGGTTGACCAGCTTCTAATTAACAATGCAATCTACAGAAAGATTCCAATACATAACACTGACATGATATATTTACATTTGACCCAAAATATTCCAAGTCAAATGCTCCATAAAGAATCCATATAAGCCATGTTTAGAAATCCCATTCTAATAAATAAATACAAAACAAGAATATCAAAAAGACTCTGCCGCATAGCCTCAGTTCTGTTTCAACGAATGAACAAATAAATATAGGTTGGCACAGAATAACTTTCAACTTACTGAATCAAAAACTAGTAATCAAAGCACAATGATCCTATAGGTATTAACCACATGATTTTACATAGTTACCATCATAATCGCAGTTATTGAAAAAAAAAATACTATTATTAAGTCAAAGCCAACATCAGACAAAGAAAACACATAAAAAAATTTCGAATAACATGCTCTCAAGCCGAATCTAGTTTCAAATAAACAAAAACCCCTAATTCAATTAGAGATTCAAAAGTCCAAGTACCTTTTCCTGCAACAGCACGACGAGACCCAGGAGTTGTTTGATTCAAGTGATCAACAAGTTAAACATCATTATTAGAAATAGAAAGAATTAAATAAAAAAATCCAAAAAATAAAAATTGGTGTTGATCATAAGATTCTTACTTGGGATGGTGAATTTGTGAAAGCCAGAGACAGCGAGGAGATAAACCAAATGGAACCAGGAAACTTCTTTTAGGGCTGTACTTGACTGCTTGACTACCTGTCGTCCGTATTAAACCCTCTGCAGTCGCTACTTCCACCCAACAAAATCTCAATCGTTCAAGTTCATTGATGATATCCAACTCAACCGTTTAGATTTACTCTGTTTATAGCCCCAAGTTTACAATCTAAATCCAATTAACATCAATTTTTATTTTTTTAAAATTAAATAAAAGGTACATTATTATTTTATCCTGTTTGATTTGAAGAGAAATGAAAAGAAAAGAAATTAAATGGAGTGGAATAGCAATATATTTAATAAAATATAGTTTAGATATATTCTTTATTTTATCTTAATATTTGGTAAAATTGAAAATTAAGTGCTGAAAATTTAATTGTTGATTTTTAAGCGCTGAATAAAATAAGTGATAATTTTTAAATAGTAAAAATATTTAAAAATTTAATCACTTATTGTATGCAGGATAAATTTTAAGTTAAAATTTTTGACTTATCATTTTAAATGGTTTTTTACTTAATTTAGATTTTTCAAAAGTAGCTATCAAATAAACTTAAAACAATTAAGTTCTGAAAATTTTAATTTTAAGTGTTAAATGGTGTTATCAAACACCATCTAAAATTTAACCTAATTAATAAAGTGGTCTCTTCTTTTAGTCAAAAGAATTAAATAATCCCTAAAATTTCATTTCGTAAATACTTTAGTCGTTCCTTAAAAAAAATACATTAAAAACATGTAAAAATATTAAGGGAAAAGTATAAAAAAAATACCAAATAGTTTGCCTCTTTTATATTTTGGGGTCTGCAAAAAGTTTTTTGATAAAATGGAGTTTGAGTTTTGTTCTGTTAATAGTTTAGGGTTCAGAGCGCTAATGGCTTCAGTGTCTGCTGACGTGAAATTTGTAGATCCCAATTTTTATTCTTTTAATAATTTTTTATATTCAAGTGGACCTCACTTTTTATTTTTAATATGTATATCCACGTGGACTCCACTTTTTATTTTAATAATAATATTGTTTAATAATAGCTATTTAAAAAAAAGAAAAAAAAATCTGGCTATTGAAAGAGACCGAAGTGGCTCGAGCTACAACGGCCACGATCAAGTCCACTGGCAACGACGGCAAAAGGCATATCGGTGTTGGGAGTTGCCGATCGATCGAGTGTGTCGTTCCTTACGATGGCTGCTGGTGGTTTGGCCACTTGTGCAGGAACAAGCGTCGCTTGTTACTGGTGCAAGTTGGTTGAGGCCCTTTGACAACGGCTTGCGAGTGCGACAACGTCGAGTTGTGCAGTGGCAAGCGAACAATGGTTTGACCATTAGTGTTGCCTGCGTCTGTTCCTTGGCTGAAGAAGCGTTGATTCGTTGACTGAAGAATATGATGGTTTTTTCGATTTTTTTTCTTTTTTTTAAATCGCTATTATTAAAAATAAAAAGTGAGATCCACAAGAACACTGAAACCGTTAGCGTTCTGAACTACAAATTGCTAAAGGAACGAAACTCATACCCCATTTTGTCAAAAAAACTTTCCAATGTCCCAAAATGTAAAAAGACATATCACATATACTTTTTTGTACTTATCCCAAATATTAAAATACCCCTCATTTTAGTCAAATTTTCTATTTACAACACTCTTTTCAATTCCAATTAAGCCATTAAAATCACTTAAAAACATATTACTCCATTCCTTCAAATCACTTCGACAACTTCCTCTATTAGCCTGTGATCATCAAGCCTAACAAATATATAATAAACATCAAATTAAGGTTAGCCGATTAATTTGATTTCCTTGTTTTTCATCAATTTCTATAAATTCAAACCATTATGAATTGATGATTACCAATGAGAATTGAATCCATCAATTAAGGCCCATTTGGTTAAAGCTTCTCTCCAGCTCTGCACTTTCTCCACCATAGAATAATTTTTTTCGTGCTCTGAAAGAACTTGAGCACAACTTGTTTGTGCTTTGACTTGAGAGAGATCCACATTATAAAAAAATGGGAAGAACAAAGAACTGAGGCTTGAACCTTGCAAGCCTCCACTGATCGGTCATCGATAATCAAAAATCAACACCACCGATCGGCCATCATCACCAAACCTAAGGCTTGAACCTTGCAAGCCTCTACTGCTACCAAGCTCGACGCCGCTGGTGGCAAAGCCACTGTCGATCCTCCTCCCAACTTGTCATCACTTGATTCGCAGGCCGCTATTGAGCCACTCGGACCAGCAAATATCTTCAGGGAGGTTGTCGGGCATCAAGTTATATGTGGGAAGTGTTGGCGATGGTTAGGGTTTGAAAGGGTTTATAATTTTCATAATCCCATAAGTACATGATTCATCTATTACGATCAATGAAAAAAGCCGACTGGAGAATATATTAGGATGGGAAGAGGATGAAAACAAACTGGTACTAAGCCATCTCCAACCCATAAGAGCAAAATGCAGTAACTTTTATACTAAAATAAAATAATGTAACTACAGTAAATTCATCTCTAATTATCAATTTCATTTTTAACACTAAAAATAATATTTTATTTATATTTCCTTTTATCTCACATTTTATATTTTTTATTACTTTCATACTATTTTATTATTTTACGAATTATACCCAAAGCTATTTTTTTTTACATATTCATCCAATAAAAATATAATTTGTTATTTAATAATATTAAATTAAATAAAAATTTAATTAAATTTTACATATTATAAAAAGAACAATGTACTATTTATATATTTTTATTATCCATTTTTTATTTTTTATTTAAATTTTTTATTGAAATAATATTCGATTATAAGATAAAAAATTATAAATATAGGATATAAATAAAAAGTTTTCTATATGTTTAGTAAATACAATAATTATTAGGTTTTTTGTGATAATTTAAAAAAAAAAAAAAAAGGTAAAATGTCGTTTTACAGTGTTACACCAAAATTAGCATGGCACTGTGCATATACTGCTGAATAAAGTGAAAAGTGGCATGGGTTGGAGTTGATAATCTGCTACAAAATGGCATCTCCAACCAAAAAATAACGTGGGTTGGAGATGCCCTTAGACGAAGGTTTTCTCCTTTTTCCTTGCTCTTAAGAGATATTATGGGTATTAAATTTTTATTTTCTTTCTTTATTTATTTAACATAATATAATAAAAAAAAAACTAGATAGAATGACCATTTTATTAGACATAATGAAATTTTAAAAGCTATTTAGTTAGTTTGGCAAAAATAAGAAACCAATTCATTAATTATATTAAATCACAAGGATAAAATAATAATTTACCCTTAAATAAATCATCATGCATTTTTTTTATTTTTTAGTTTAATATCTCAATTTGAATATCAGGTCATATTTGAGTTTTCAAATTAAATAATTAAAAAAATAAAAATAAAAACTCTAATATATTTTACATATAAAAAAATGAGAAAGTACAAAAAAGTATCATATGTTTTCACTAATTTTCACTTTAAGGTCTTTAGATTTTTTTTTTTTTTTGACAAAATGAGATTTGAGATTTATTCCGTTAACATTTTGGGGTCCACAGTCTTAACACCGTTAGTCAATACTGATATGACATAGTCAATGCTGACGTGCCATTTATGAACTCTATTTTTTTAATCCATATAAATATTTAAAAATAAAAAAAGTGAATACCATAAGTGTCACATCAGTATTAATTATGTCACATCAGCATTGACTATGTCACATTAGTATTGACTAACGGTGTTAAAACTATGGATTATAAAATGTTAACGGAGCAAATCTCATGTCACGACCCGAACCTGAGAGACACATGACCGACACTAGAAAACGGAGAAAGCATAAGGTTTTCGGAACCCGTAATAAGTCTGACTAACCATTAAATGATAAATCATGCAATATGATAGTTGTAACTGTCACAAAACAGGTTGAACGAGCAATAAATCATGCAATCATACAATTAAACGAGTCAAATTGGAACATGATTTTCAAACTCGATCTAAAGTTTGAGCTAAAAAAAATATTGAACCGAGCATGAACATGCTAAAGTTCAGCTTGGCTCATCTCGATTACAGCCCTATGGTCCACTCACCGGTGATCGACCGGCGCTAACCGTAGCAGATAGGGGTGCCGTTCACACCATTTTGTAGATCGCGAGCCGCTGATTCTAGAATTACTGGCAGTGTCAACTCACTCCCTCTGTGCTTGTTGGAAAACACCTCGAAAGGCGCCGAAGACATAATCTTCTCTCTTCAATTCCGACAGCTACCGACGTCCCCATTGGTCGGAGTGGGTACCAAAATACTCCTGAGCTCACGAGCTTCAAAACGATACCAAGCTCACTCGAAACTGTGGCCGGAATCGGCGATAATCGTGACTAGCAACACCGAAGGTAGAGAGGCGTTCTTACGGCTTTGGGCAGCGAGTGAGCCTCAGTTTGTCGTCCTTTCTTGCCGATTTTGGTCCCCTCGTGATCGCTAGTGGATGAGGAATGCAGTGGTGGCAGCAGTGACTCACAGTGGTGGCCGAAAGTTGGGTTTCCGGTGCTCAGCTCTCTCTCTCTCTCTCTCTCTCAAATCAAAATTTTGATTTGTCAGCAAGTACAAATTGTTTTTTTTAAATAATAATAATAATAATAATAACTTTAAAAATTAATTAAATTAAATTAAAATCAATATTTTCTATATTCTTAAAATAATTCTTTAATAAATAGACTATAATAAAATCAAAACATAAATAATTAATTTCATAAAATATTTTTATTTCATGAAATATTGATACACATAATTTTTCATTGCTTTTAAACATATATACACATAAATTACTTTTAAATATAAATCTATAAAATTATAATTAAATAATATATTTTCTTATAAAATAAGAAATTTTAAAATTAATAAAATTTCAAGTCTTTACACCTCAGACCTCATTATATTATAAAAAATTGCACAAACCTTAAAGTGAAAATAAGTGAAATCACATTATACTTTTTTTTAATTTTTCCCAAAAAATAAGTAACCAAAATTTTTTTTTTATTTTCAATTTTTTTTATGCAATCTTTTACATATTGAAAAGATAATTTTAAAATTTGCACATCACCATTATTAAATCATTTCATTCATTTTTGTTGCCAGACTTAGGGGTCGTGTTTATTATTTAATTTGAATCGCTAAACCAAATCGGATTAAACCGAATTAAGTAGTTTAATTTGGTTTAATCTTCTAAGTGATTTAATTTGGTTTCAAATATATATATATATATTTTTAAAATTAGTGGTTTGGTTTGATTTGAAGATAATTAAAATTGTTGGTTTTAAACAATTTAAATATATATAGTGGTTTGAATTTTGCTTATTCATCCTTCTAACAAATTATATATGTAATTTTTTACTTACCATAATTTTCATTTTTCATGTTGTTTTTTAATTATTTACGATAGATCTTTCTCTCATCATTTACGGTTTCACCTATTTATATTTTGACTTTTTAACTTTCTGTTATATGTTAATTAACTACTTTTAGAGTTTGGTCTTTATTATTCATCCATTGCATTCATGATTCTTCTAATTATTGATCATTGCTATTTACCAAGATAATTTTTTTTTTCTATTATCAATTGAAATTGTATATAATTTTATTTTTTGATGCAATTAATTAATTAAATCATTTTACAAATCGAACCAAACCATTTTATTACAATTTGGTTTAGTTTGGGTTTTATAAGTAAATAGTTTGGTTTAGTTTACAAATTCTTCAAACCGTCATTTTCAATTTGGTTTAAAATATTTCTTTAAACCGCATAAAATCATATCGTACACATCCCTAGCCAAACTAAGATATATTAAAATTTTTGTTTTACTAATGAGGTAAAATTACAAAGAAAATGTAATGAATTAAAATGATTAAAAGGTAAATTAGAAAGGTTTTTATAATTTGTATGTTTTTAATGCATGTTTAATTTAATAGCAAGTGATGGACAATAAATAATAGAAATTGATTCTCTTCAAAAAAAAAATGATTATAAAATATATGGCAACAGGTAAATTATAAAATGAATAATAAATATTATTTTATATATTATATGATAAATTCTATTTATTATATACAATTAATACTTCTAATATTATACATAAAAAATATACATAAAAAATAACTACACGTATTTTTTTTTATTTTTACGTGTAAGTTCTTAATTACTTTTAATGTTTATACTTATAAGAAAATAAACAATATAAATACATATAATAACTAAGGAAATATTTTTATAATTTGTTGTAACCTCGTCAAAATTTAATATTAAGTTCAATTTATTTTTAAATCATCTTAATGTTAATTAAATATTACTTTTATAAATTGAAATTCAATTAGATTAGTTCAACAAATACCTATAATTTGTTCCAAAAAAAAAATACCTATAATTATGTAATTGTTTATATGAATTTATATAGTGTGTATTATTGAATACAAAATAAAAAAAAAAAATTAAATTCAACAAAAAAAAAGTCAAATGTAGATAAATTTATTACTATTTAGTTTTTTCATAATCTCTCACACAAATTCTCATATATAGTATAACTCTATTTGTATTTATGGAAAAAAAATTATATTTTAAATTTTAAATTTAATAATATTTTATTATATCATCTTTCAATTTGTAATTGTGCACCACGCTAGTTATTGTCAAATTTGTCTTTACATATAGATAGAATTATTAGTCGTTGGTTCGCACTTTGCGTCGGAGATACTTTAAATATTTTTTCTATATGATTTTTTTTTTCTTTTCAATTTCTTTCTATGTTTGTAGAATTTTAGTTTTAATTTATAATTTCAATTTTAATACCTAATTATTGACCAGTGCTCATTTTTCAAAATATCATTTATCCCACATTATTTTTAAATGGACTTTTTAAAAGTTTTATATTGCCTTTTACTTATTATAGTATCAAATGGTCTAACAAGATATGCTACCATGCATCATGCGAGCACGTGACGCATATGATGCTTTTATAGGCGCACTTGATACTTGTAGTGCAGTAAAATTAAATTATTTTTATTTTATTTTTGCTTCTGATAATTTATTTGACATAATTTAAATTTAATTTTTATCTGATTAGATTAGATAAATATTTTATAATTTAATCTTATCATATCCATAGTTTTAAATAACGGCCGAGATATTACGTATCGGCCGTTTCGTTTAGATTTTTTAGAGGTCCGATACGTTATTTGGGCGTTACACATATACTAATAGGAATTAGTTCTGAATCGGTACTGAATCACTCGATACACACTGATACGACCGTTATTTAGCGTTACAGGCGTGACGTATCAGTACAAAACAATTATTATTATTATTATTTTAAAATTTTTTAATTTTATTAATTTAAATTATGAATATATTATTTAAAAAGGCTATTATTTTATATTTTTCATAAATTTTTTATATTTTATTAGTGTAAATTATTAGTATATTGTTCTTTACATTATTTATAAAAGAGTTCTTTTTTTTTTAATATCTTTAGAACATTATTGATAGTTTTGACAAAAGTCATTTCTTTATAAAAAAAATTTTGTTTGTAGATATAAATTATTGATTGAATTTTATATTATGACTATATTTGTCTTCAATAGCGCGCAAAACAACCAAGATCCTCCATGACACTCTTTTTGGTGGTGATTAGTTAATCTTGTGGTCTATTTATTTTTTTTCTTATTGCTTTATTTACTTAGAGTAGAATGTGTTTTTTTTTTTTATCATCTTATTCATCTTGAATAATATGATTTTTTCTCCTTATGAATTAATAAAATAATATTGATTTATCAAAAAAAAGTTTAAAATTTTTAAGTCAAGACAGTATTCTATTAAAAATTTATATAACTTAATTATTGTTATTATGCATTATTTATAAATATGTTATGTAATTTGAGCTTTTATAATTTAGATTATGTTTATTAATTTAATGTATTATATTTTGGATGTTACAGTCTATTTCTTGTTAATTTGGATTAATTTGCTAATCATTTTTAAAAATTCACGATAGCGACAGCCAATTCAGTCCAATTCGATCCGATTCTGTTATACCGATTTCGATATCGATACGATACGTAAAACCATTATTTAAAACTCTGACTCTTATGTGAGATTTTACAAATTCTCAAAATGAGAGTTTGTAGTAAATGATGGATTTTCATCAATTCAATTTTTTTTTTTTTTTATAATAATGTCAAACGAGTGATTTTATACTAAATTTATAGATAGTTCAAAATCTCTCATCTAAAATTTTTGATACTATATATAACCTAAAATGAGACATTTTTCAAAATTTTATTTTTTATGTGAAATTTTAAAAATACTCAAAATAAAAAATTGTGGTGAACAATTCACGAATTTAATTTATTAATTAATTTATTTTTTTTTGTTGTTGTTCCAAAAGGACAAATGGATGAACTGTACCAAAATTATGGATTTATTCAAAATCTATCGTTGAAAAACTCTAATAACAATCATAAGTTCTAACAAATTGTGACAAGAATATTCAAGATACTAACAATTTAGGGTTTACTAATTTTAAAAAAATTTGGAGTAGCCACTTTGCTGGATAATTTTGACCAAAGGACTTAAAAAAAGGAAAAATAAAACAGAAAAAGACAACGAAACAAAGCACTGTATTTGTAATTTTTTAATGCGCGTGTAAAAGACGCACCAATTAAACAAAATTACCTCGTTTCGCCGATATGTACGCTCATCTTCACATCACACCCTTACACGTCAAAACATTACATGTTTTAATCATAAAATGAGATGTAATAAAAATGTATTTTTTCTTTTTTCTTTTTTTTAGGAGAAACAAATATAAAGCTTAATTAGTTGTTATTTTTACGAAATTGAGTTCTAATTGAACTCAATTAAAATTTTACTTTTTATCTTTAAATTAATATGAGAATATTATTATTATCATTTTCAGTTTAACTCAAAATAAAATTATAATTAAAATTTTAAATTAAAATAAAATTGACACAAAATAAAAAAATATAATACAATTGCAAAAAAACACAAAGTTTAAAGTATTAAATTTTAAAAAGTAAAATTTAAATTAGTAAGAATAAAAATATATGTTAAATAAAATTATAAAAGATTTGAAAAGAAATAAAAATTAAATTAAAATAGATAAAAAAAAAGAACTGTTTCTGGATATTTTGGTTGTAATAATAAAATAATAATAATAATAATAATAATAATAATAATAAATATTTTCCTAAAAAAAGTAAAAAATATACAAAGACGCGTAATTGAAAAAAAAAAAAAAAAAAAAGAGAGAGAGAGAGAGAGGCGAGCTGGTCAGCACTCTAATCCGATGTTTCTCAGCAACAGCAGCCCAATAATAACAACAACAACAACAGCAGACCCCTTTTTTTTTTTTTTATAATATTCTTTACATTTCTTCATTTTCTATTTCTTCTTCTTTCAGATCCATCCTTTCTTTTCTTCCCTTTCTAACACAAACACAGGTAACCTTTCTTCATGTTCTTCTTGTTTTATAATCTTTAATTATTTGGGTTTTTGACTGGTAGATTGATTATTTATATGTTTCTTTGGATGAATTTTTTTTATAGCTTTTAGTTTCTTTTTCTGTTTGTTTTCCTAGAAAGGAAATGTTTTTGATTCAATGGATGAAAGTTGTGTTTAATTTTCTCTTTCCCTTAAAACTGAACAGAACAGAACAGAAGAATAATTATTATTATGAATTTTGGTTTAATGAAATTAGCTAGGAAGTGGGGCTGATCTGATCTGGGAAACTTTTTTATTTTGTGTTGGATTATGCATAGATATAGTTTTTGAATTGTGAGGTTTCTAAATTTGGATATATATATATATATTTGTTTTGTCAGTGTATATGATATATGAGTCATTTTTGGATGAAGAAAAGGCCCTGAAGAAATCTTAGGGGGGAATTGTGACTGTTTCATGGGCAACACATGCCGTGGATCTTTCAAAGGGAAACTCTATCAGGGCTACAATCAGCCCGAAGAACAATCAACTGCCTCCCATACCAAGCGCAATCCTTCCTCTGAACATTTCCCTTCTACTTTGCCTCCTGTGCAAGAATTTTCCAAAGATAACCCCAAAAAGGATACCAATTTACCTCTCATTACCCCCAATAATAAGAAAGATTTGATAATGAGGCGCGGTGTTGATAACCAGTCTTATTATGTTTTGGGTCATAAAACTGCAAACATTCGTGATCTTTACACTTTAGGCCGTAAATTAGGACAAGGACAATTTGGTACTACTTATTTATGCACTGAGAATTCTACAGGCATTGAATATGCTTGTAAGTCTATTTCCAAGAGGAAGTTGATTTCGAAAGAGGATGTTGAGGATGTTCGGAGGGAAATTCAAATAATGCACCATTTGGCTGGTCATAATAATATTGTAACCATTAAGGGTGCTTATGAAGATCCATTATATGTTCATATTGTTATGGAGCTTTGCTCTGGGGGAGAGCTTTTTGATAGAATTATCCAAAGAGGCCATTATAGTGAGAGGAAAGCAGCTGAGTTGACCAGGATTATTGTCGGGGTTGTTGAGGCATGTCATTCACTTGGAGTTATGCACAGAGATCTAAAGCCTGAGAACTTCTTGTTGGTCAACAAGGATGATGACTTCTCACTCAAAGCCATTGATTTTGGACTTTCTGTCTTCTTCAAACCAGGTATAAAACAATTTATTCGACTTACAAGCATACCTAGATGCTAAAACTTCATATTAGTTTCATGTTTCCTGCTTATTCATAAGTATTATCCGTTCTTTGTATCTTATGGTTGATTATGTTCTTTATTGGCATGCATCAGATGAACTTTATATCATATTCACTTCTCATTGACAGTTGAAATCCACTTGCTAAGATTTAGGAATTCCACAACTATGTTTCCAATTGTTTTCCAACTCAGTTCTTCTACACTATTACTTTTATAGATAATTCAAATTTGTTGGAATATTGGATTATAGTTTAAGAATTTTAAAAAACATTGGTGCTAGAATTTTAATTGTTTTATGGTATCATCGTGAATACAAGTCTTATGTAGGATTAGGTGTATTCTTTAGTACTATGCACCTCATGTCGCTCAGGCAGGTTCCTGTGCCTTGCACCTAGGCTCCAGGACCCCTTTGTGCTTTAATGCACCTTGTACCTTTAATAACTATGTTCTTAATATACTAAAAATTTGTAATATTGAACATTCATGCATGTTAAACTTGTATCTATTTTGTTGCTACTTCAGGTCAAGTTTTCACTGATGTGGTTGGAAGCCCATATTATGTTGCTCCTGAGGTACTCCTCAAGCGTTATGGGCCAGAAGCAGATGTATGGACAGCTGGGGTCATATTGTACATATTGTTAAGTGGAGTGCCACCGTTTTGGGCAGGTAGGTGTCATCTATGATCTTCTGTGATAGGTAAGTCTTTGTACAATCTACTAAAAGTTTCTTTTGTTTGAATACAGAAACACAGCAAGGGATATTTGATGCTGTGCTGAAGGGATATATTGACTTTGAGTCAGACCCTTGGCCCCTAATATCAGACAGTGCCAAAGATCTCATCCGGAAGATGCTTTGCTCTCGACCTTCAGAACGCTTGACTGCACATGAAGTCCTATGTATGTTTCATCTTGTAATTGTTTCTTTTATGTTTTTTATATTTTGACCATTTAATGTGGATGGGATTAGGGAAACTACTTGATCAAATTGATGTTCATATCTGTGTTACTGTTCCCATGCACATGCTAGGTTGCAGTATGATTGTGTGAAAGATGTATGAAATATTGGCCTGCTATTGTATTTACTGCAGTTGCAGTATTAATAAAACCCATGAATTTCTTTTCTGGTCATTTATGCAACAACTGTCTGAAAGTTAATGCAACATGTAAACTGAACAATCAGTTACTGCTCTTTGATAGGCTGCTTATATACAACTCACTGCTGTTACATAGTTATAGTGGTTGATACAATTCTTTTGTAGCAAGTGCTACAATTTTTTTGGAAATTGGATCCAGAAACATCCTACTGATTTTGGAATCTGGCATTTTTATTGACAAAGTTTATTGCCTTCTGCATTGGTTGATGTTTCAACTGAATTCAAAATTAAATTTGTTTGTTTTGTTAGGTCATCCTTGGATATGTGACAGTGGAGTTGCTCCTGATAGAGCACTGGACCCAGCTGTACTTTCTCGTCTTAAACAATTCTCTGCAATGAATAAATTGAAGAAGATGGCTTTACGGGTAAGTGCATGTGCATGTTATATGGGTGTCTTGGACACATACTGATATTTTGGAAATTTTCAGTGCCTTGATGCGCTTAATGAAGAATACAGTTATTAATAGACGTGTGAGTGTATTATTCCATATTTTTATTTATCCCAATAAGAAGCCTTTGCATTATTTTCTTCTGACTGTTTTGGTATGTAACTATCAATATCATGCAGTTCAGTACTATAGTTGGAGACATTATGGATACCTGATATTGAATTTTAGTTGCTCCAGATGATATTAAAAACTTGACCTTCTGATGAGTTCTCACACTTCCCTGTTTCATGTTATCAGGTAATAGCTGAAAGCCTTTCAGAGGAGGAAATTGCTGGTCTACGAGAAATGTTCAAGGCTATGGATACTGATAACAGTGGAGCAATCACATTTGATGAACTAAAAGCTGGTTTGAGAAGATATGGCTCTACCTTGAAGGACACTGAAATACGTGATCTTATGGATGCGGTAAGATGATTTTCAAAGCAGATTTTTGTTTATCTGGTGGTGTGTGTGCACGTGTGGACAGGGGTAAAAGTTTTAGCTTGAACAGCATATATGTGATGCAATTAAATCAAAATGGTATGTGCATGCCTCTGTGTATGATCAATGTGTGCTGAGAAAATAAATCTAAAATTTTCAGTATCAAAATAGGATAATTGAATGAGTGTGAAAAGTTATCAGTTTTGGCATATACATGGCCTAGAAAAAAAAAAAAAAAAAACAAAAGACCATGTCTCATCAAGGAAGTCTTCCATAAATTAAATAACTACTAGCTTGAAATATTTGAATTCTGTTTTAATCTATAATGTGAAATTCATGTTGGCATTGTCTGCATGTAGTTTTCTACAAACTCTGAATGTTAACTTCAATTGTTTGTGTTACCAATATTGATTAAAGCGTACACGAGTAAGGTGCTTGTGAGCCTGATGGATATAAAAGAGAACCATTTGAAGATGGAAAATGTTTAATTTGAATGTGACAAAATTCGTGAGAAAAAAAAAAAAAAAAAAGCTTTTTTTTTTTTTTTTCTCCACAAAAACAGTATATGACTAATTATAAATTTGTGTAGAGGGTCAATGCTTATGATATTGTTTTGTTACTTAAGTTCAGATAAGAAGTGGTCCATACCCATATCCCATTATATTTTATAGATTAATTAGATAATAGGATCCCTTGAATTTAATCATAAAAACAAATTTTAACTAGAAAGAACCATATATTCATAATTTTTTATCCTGATTAAAATTTTTTTTTTTTTTAAAAAAGGAGAAACTTAACACTAAAGCAAAGACCAGAAACAAAAAATAACATATTTCAAAAAAAAAAAGAGGTTTTAATTAATTAGAAAAAATGAATTGATAAGAAACCATAGTTCATACTCTGAATACTTTCCTTGCTTAGATTTTCTACTGTCTCTTTCCTTTGTTTTGCATTATTTTTTCTTGATTACCGTCATCTTTGGGAAGTCAACTTAACAGTTTGATATTCCTATAGAAATTTATTTTTATTCTATTGAGTTTGGCTCCATACCATGGTTCCACCCCTTTGTGTACTCCATCTTGTTTTTGTTATATTTTCGACACATTTTCTTTTCTCCATTTCCCTTTGAATTTTGCAACACAACTGTTGAGATAACAAACCTTTTTGTTCTCCTCCTTAAGTCAGTAGGCAGGATATTTACGCACACCATTATAAAGAATGATTTGGATTATTTTTAATTCAAGTTTTCCCGATTTTGTTTTATGCCTTTGATGCAAGAACATCAATGATCTGTGGTTATTGTGATTGTTGTCATTATTACTGGTACAGCTACAAGCCTAGTTTTGTTAATCTACTCATTATGTTCAATCAGCTGACTACATTTTATAAATTTCAGGCTGATGTGGACAACAGTGGGACTATTGACTATGGAGAATTTATAGCTGCAACGGTTCATCTTAACAAATTAGAACGAGAGGAACATCTTGTTGCAGCATTCAGATACTTTGATAAGGATGGAAGTGGTTATATCACCATGGATGAGCTTCAACAAGCTTGTACGGAGCATAACATGACTGATGTTTTACTTGAAGATATAATTAGAGAAGTGGATCAAGATAATGTAAGTCATCTAAATCTGTTCATGGACTCTCATTAGTAATGATTTTGATTTATATTTCATTAGATGGATATTTGCAAGTTTGAGTTTTCAGTTATAAATTTGTTTTTTGGGGGATCAGAAGGAGAGTCCAAAAGGTTACATATGAATGAAGCTTAGTGCAGAACATTGAGTTGGCTGGCATTTACTCGATGTATACCAGATGTCTTATGATAGAGTCCCAAGAGAAGTATTATGGTGGGTGTTAGAAAACGTGAGGGGCATCGATTAGGCACATACAAGTATTGAAGAATATGTATGAATGAGTGACTACTAGTGTGTTGGGCATGGATTTAAATATCGGTGTAACGGCCGATATGTAACGGGAATTAAGCCTCCTGTTACCGTTATATAATGGGCAAATTTTTTTTGTGAATTTAATGGCCGTTATTGCCGTTACGTAACGGCAATAACGGCCGTTACCAAGGAAAATGATAGATTTTCTTGGAATTAGTGATTTATGTCATTATTTCTCATTTTGCAATTTTTTTTCGATTAAATTGCGTAGCGGTTATTGTTACGTTATAGCCGTGACGACCCTGTTACTGTTACACTCGACCGCAACAGCGAAAATGACCACGACCGCGATTTAAATTCATGGTGTAGGGGTGTGCAAATGGTCGGTTCGGTTCAAAACTGAACCAAACTGAAATAACCAAAATTATATTTTCACCGCACTGAACTCATAGTAAAAACCAAACTGAACTAAACCGAACCGAAAAAAGTTAGGTTCGGTTGGTGGGTTTGGGCTGGTTTTGTTTTTTTTTTTTTTTTTTTTGCTATTTCTCCTTTTTTTTTTATAATTTTTGAGATAAAATTTAAGTAAATTTTAATATATGTATATAATATAAATATATTTTAATATATGAATGTAAAATAAATATATATATATATATATATATATATATATATATATATATATATATATTAGTTCGGTCGGTTTGGTTTAAAATGAAATTTTTTGGGCAAAAATCAAACCGAACCAAAATTTAATTCAGTTTTCAAAATTTCAAACCGAACTGAACTAGTCAGTTCGATTTTTCGATTTCGGTTTGGTTTTGCTCACCCCTACTAGTGTGCGCACAGTTGAAGGAGACTTAAGAGATTTACCTATCTTAGTTGAGTTGTATCAAGGGTCCGCAATAAGCTCTTACCTCTTTATTTTGGTTATGGATGAATTAACAAAGCAAATACAAGAGGAAATTCCTTAGTGCATGATGTTTGCAGGCGATATTGTGTTGGTAAATGAGACACAAGAGGGAGTTAATAGAAAGCTAGAGTTGTGGAGGAGCACTTTGGAGTCTAAGGGTTTCAGGTTAAGTAGAACCAAGACGGAATACATGCATTTCAAGTTTAGTGAAAGCCGAAGTGGGGATAATAAGGGAGTTAGCTTGGATGGAGTGGCATTGTCCCAAAGTACCCATTTTAAATATCTAGGTTCAATCCTTCAAGGAGATGGAGGTTGTAAAGAGGATGTTAGTCACATGATAAAAGCTGGGTGGTTGAAATGAAGGCTTGCCATGGGAGTCCTATGTGACAACAAGATTCCCAATAAACTGAAAGAAAAATTTTACTGAACGGCTATTCGACCGGCTATGTTATCTGGTAGTAAGTGTTGGACAATGAAAGGACATGATGTTTCGAAGATGAGTGTTGCCGAGATGAGGATGCTAAGAAAATAAGGACCTGGTTTAAGGGTTGGTTTTCTTGTTGAATTGTACAATATGATTTAGCACATAATTGAGGAGGCTATTAGCATGGATAGTTGGCACTGGATCTTGTTCTCATTCTGTTTCAGTAGTTATGCTTTAACTCCCTGTTCTGTTTGTTGCTATGAACTTGATTTCGTGTTGTGAATGTGTTTTTTCCAGGATGGTAGGATTGATTATGGTGAATTTGTTGCCATGATGCAAAAAGGCAATTTTGGAATTGGTAGACGAACTATGCGAAACAGTCTGAATATGAGCATGAGAGAAGCACCAGGTGCTCAATAGTTTGCATTTTGCAATCACACGTCATGTACAGGTATTTTTCAGCTTTTGGCTTTTCCCATTTCCTTAATTCTCCAAGGATGATTATAATAGTAGCATAGTAGAGGTTTGAAAGAAAAACAAAATAAACTGATAATTATCTAGTCAACATTCCGAACTGAAAAGTTTAATGATTGCATGGATGTTTTCAACTATAATCACTTGGCAAGTGAAGCATTACCAAACACAATCAAGGACTCTGTTTGCATGTATATTACTGGGATTAAAGCATTCATAAGAGTTTTTTGGATGGTTTTTTAAATAATTGTTTAAAACATTCAAATTAATCCATTTAATTCTGTGCCTAATTATTTTTAGATCATAGTTCAAAGCATTGTGATACCAGAGCCATTAATCTCTGCTTTTCTGACTTGATAACATTGGCAGGCTATACAGCAAAGCTGGAAGAGGAGGGTAATCATGGATTTTGTTTCCATCCTAGCTCCAGGAGCAAGATTTGGGTTTCTGATGTTATGTGCTCGAGCATTTATTCAGATATATATATATATGCAGTTATATATATTGCTGTATGACTTGAAAATCATTCTAAGCTTTGTAAACTTTTCAAGTGTGAGGTGTTACAGCTGTTCCAAGTTGCCAATTTTATTTTATTGTGCTTTTGTTTTGTTTTTCTTTTGATTTTTGGAGCCTAAGGATCTTTTGTAGTTCATTTTTGCTGTATATGTGGTTGGATGTAAAAAAGCCTTGACAATATGCTAATGAGTGGGTTAGGGCCTCATTGAACTAATAATATAGGAGAATTTGGTGAGAAATTATTAAGGGCATGTTCCTTATTAAGAGAATGTCTATTGAATGCTAAACATTATAGTGTAAAGCTATAAATTAAGCATTCATATTTTTATCTATGAAACTAACGGGCATGATTTGCCCCAGCTTGTTAGTAAAAGTAGGTAATTAGTTTTATTTCTTTATTGATAATTTATTCTCTATTATTTATTAATGATTAAATGTCTATTGATTAATGGGAGAGCTCAGAGCTGAGCCTCATTCTAATTAAGTATAAGCTTTTCAATTTAAGAACATTGAGGAAAAAAAACAAAAAAAAATAAGAAATTTGTTAATAGTGTAATAAAAATTAAAAAATTTTACTTATTTTTCTATCGTGAAAATCATTTTTTTTAAATTGAATTGGTATTTTGAACATTACTGCAGTTAGAGGGAAAAAAAATAAAATTCATAGTCTCTAAAGAGGTGTTTGATATTACTGCGATTTTCTGTTTTTTATTTTTTTTTTCAAATTTTAAAAAAATAAGTATTATAAAATATTTTTAAAAAAATTATTATTTTTTATTTTTTTCATATTTATTCAAAAATATTTTGAAAACATAAAACAGAAAATTAAAAATAATAAATTCTGATTTTTAAAATTTTGTTTTTATTTAAAAAAAAAAAAGAAAACATAAAATAATACTGAACAAACTCTAAATTATTCAATTTTTTACTTTGCTTTTTTTTTTTTCACAAAACATGAAGTAATTTTTTAATGCATAAATTTATCCCAAATTTTACATCCTTTGTCAATTGTATCATATTTTTAATTTTAGATAATTTTATCCTAATTTGAAAATTTAGTTACAATTACACCCTAAAAGCTAAATTTGAGAAAAAATATGTATAATTTTTTCTATTGACAGTTTTATACAATAAAAAAATATATTTTTGTAGAATTTATCAATAACTTAATAAACAATAAGGAAAAAAAATAAAAATATGTACAATAAAACATAAATGATATCAAATAAATCCTTGAATAAGCTTTTTTTTTCTTTTTTTGAATGTAATATAATTTCATACTATGCACAATTATTTCCCACTTTACAAGTATCAATTACTGGTTGCATATTAAAGTTTACTGTTCTAACAATTGGAAGCAGTACGCAACATATAGCACTGGATTTCTGACCGTTCACTAGATCAAATGATACAAATAGAGTGCAGAAAAAAATAACTTTTTCCCCAAATTTGAGGTAAAACACCATATTCTAACTCAGCTGTATGCTTCGAATCATACCATATCAGAATCAGAAGGGCAAGAATTTGTAAGAACATAACATAGAACACTTTCTATGAACTATTTTTTGCCATATTGTCTTCTATAACTGGAAAATAAACACATACATTTCAAGTTCCTATATTTAGCTTAAACTGTAAATTGTTCAAGCTAAGTCGAAGAGTTATTACCAACTAAACTTCCTGCACAGTTGCAGTTTCTCTCGCTAATGAAATTTCCTGCCAAAGAAAAATGTAATGTCAAAATAAAGCAAAATGCCTATCCCCTTTTTCAAGCTTTATATGTATTTGTCTGAAATGGTAAGGGTTCTGACTAACTAAAAAGGTAATGCAAACCGAAATATTGAAAAAAATTAAAAAAAAAAAATTATATCACATAGAAGGAAGCAAGTACTTGTGCTCATATTAGCAATACTGCCTAAATAATTCCCCATATGGTAACCTACAGCTGTCTTGGAGAGAGGGAACTAATTGCAATTTATATTGTTCTTTCAATCAGAGTAGGAAATTTAACATACAATTTCCAATTTTATATTTTTTGCAGATTGTTTTTTTCGCTGTTTTTATCTTTCCAGATTAAGAATGTAGCTTTATATGTATATTTGGTTTCAGGTTAAATAAAGATGGTTTGGGTGGGAGAACCAAGACTTCTAAACTAATTGGTAAGTATCAGAGCTTCAAATTATTTTTGCAGCTGCTGCCTGCTAGTAGTCGATGTCATCAGCCATTATGCCCATGATGCTCCTAAAGTTTATCATACCCAATCTTTCCAAGAGTTCTGTGATGTGTTATCAGTCTACTATACGGTTACGCCAGAAAAAAAAAAGGTTAGCGTCCAAGAGCTCAAAATCCTGATATTTGGCTTCATTCCACCTCAAGCTGCCTGTGGTATCATACTCATACCTTATACACTTATAAAGGGACACTAGTTGGATAGTTAAACTGCAGAATAAACAGCTTGGAGGTGGGACGGATGAAAACCCTTAATTGTAGCCACTATCTTATCAAAAGAAAAACTAAAAGCTTAACTATAGCTACTATCTTATCTAAAGAAAAACTAAAAGCTACAATTATCCCAAAGCAACCACCTACCAGCGAGCTTTAATTTATTACAGAAAAATCATTAAAGTTCAATTTCTGTTTCAAGAAGATCATTGGAGGAGTATTCTGATTAAATGACACCAAAAATCAGAGGTGGCAATCTGTCAGAAGTCCAACTAATGGTTGTAATTGGAATCGAATGGATGAGAGAAAGCTAGCTTTTTAAAGGTCTTCTTTGTGTGTCTCTTAGTTCAAGCAAAATAGCTTTTATTGGTCTTAATCGTATTCCCAACAAGTTTTTGGATGAATTGTAACTTCACTGACCTTACTAAACAAGATAGAATTTTAGTGATTTTTCTGCAAAAAATTAAAATTTAGTTACTGTGTGAAATTAAGTATCAAGTGATTCAAGAACATAAAAAAGAAGCATAGGAAGAAAGAAAGAAAAAGGAAAAGGAAAAGGAAAAGGAAAAGGAAAGTGAGAGGGAGGATTTAAATGCTTCCAATATTGTGCAAAACTAAGAATTTTGGTAACTCTATCAACAAGTTTTCAAGTGGTCTGATTAGCATAAGATCATTCATACGAAAAATTTATGCCAATGTAAAGGAATCGTTCATACAAGTTTTCAAGTTGTCTGATTAGCATAAAATCATTCCAATATTGTGCAAAACGAAGAATTGCAGTAACTCTAGCAACAAGTTTCAAGTTGTATGACTAGCTAATGGTTAACGAAATGTATTTTGAACCACTTAATTCTAAAATTAAGGTTTTGAAAACGTTGCTTTCTTGTGATATGGAATGCTCTGCAAGCCCCTCTTGCTAACGCACTCTGGCGGAGCCACTTGATGTTGATTGGGATCAATTGACCCCATTCAACTTCTAAAAAATTAAAATCAATATAAATACACTACATTTATATTATTGACCCCACTAAAATTTATCTATAGATTCCATAAAATTTGAAATTTACTCCACTAAATTCTAGTTTTTGGAGAGTTACCCTATTAATTTACTTTATTTGTACTTTTCTTCTTTCACCATTAGATAAACTTTCAATAATTTATACAGGAGTAGTGATTTATAAAGTATATTTTACTTGGTTAAAAATAAAGTTACCATAAAATTTCCTAATAAGTATATATTTTAGAGAAAACTCATTTCAAGCTTCTAAATTATTTATTAATTTTTTTTTATGTACTATTAAATCCATAAAATTTTCTATTCAAAGAAAAAATAAAATAAAAACTAAAAAATTGATTATTAGTAGTTTAAAGACTTTAAAATTACATCGCTTTCTAAAATTTACATGAAACATATGATTTTTTATAAATTATATGCATGTATTTTTTTGACCCCCACTGAACTAAAATCCTAGCTCCGCCACGCACTGCCCCCTTAAGCAATATTACATTGTTAAGATAGTCTGCCAAATTTACTTGAGAGAGAACCTGAAAATCTTCATCATTGGCTCCGTCAAGTGGAAAGCATCTTTTGACTAATTTAGTGTGAGAATAAAGGAAAACATAGAATGACAGTTACAAGTTTGAAAGGGTGCGACTGCACCAAGTGGTACAATCTTTAATGACACCACTAAATTTGTCAATACACTTGTTACTGATAGGCCACTGTTGAGAAATTTGATGGGAAAACAAATCTTATTTCCTAAAAAATATGCCATCTCACGTGCTTTTTTCTATGGTGACAAAGACTTTGAATCCTATACTGTTAAATTTCACAAGCATATTACTTTGAGGAGAAATACACAAGTGAAGTGTCACTGTGGTCTGGCTAATAACAGACGAGCAAGCAAAATGATGATATGCAGAATGCTGATATTATCGAATACTAAGGATTCCAACGAAAATGAGGAATTTGGACAGGTTAATTTGATAACCACTATCCTCACTGACAATTGAAGTAATCCTATGTCTCTTTCTCACATTGAAGGATGGGAAGAGTAATGCTGCATAAAGACCCAAGCCCATCTTGTGTTGGGAACCTATTTGCAATCTTATTCTTCTTTTACACATTTTAAGAATAGAAAATTTCCTAAATATTTTGTATTTTTATATTTTTGGTGGGTCGTTTTAGTAATTTTCAATTTTCTTTAAACAAGAATGCAGCCTCTATAGACATATTTGTTTTTGGTTAAACAAGATTAATTTGGATGTTAGAACTTAGATTTCTACATCAATTGGCTTCAAACATGACTAAGAAATTTTATGATCCAATAGGTTATTCTCTATGATAAATAAATATTCCATTACCAGCCAATTGACTCACCCCTTAGCACTCCACTCATTTGTGATTAATGTGGCTAGATGTTAAATTAAAATTTTAAAAATAGCATATCTGGCGCTCTAATTAGGATCAAGAGTAAACAAACAACCCATCACCATCAACTTGCCTTTAACTTCGCATCGCTTGAGAAGATGCATCTTGTTATGACAGCAGATCCATGATCAAGTAGCCATCCTGCCTCACAGTAAGTTTCATTGTCTTTCCTTCCTTTTAGTGAACACCATAATTGCTTGGGAAGCAATATAAGATCATGTTCATCTCTTACTGACTTCTGCATACTCTCATCTTTTAGTTCTTGAAGTAAGCCCTGGATTATTTAAGACGAGTTTAGATTTTTAGTAACTAAGACATAAGCAGATTCATTCAAAAAAGTAATTCTTACTGACTGCTTATAATTACATTTAAAATGATGATCGTGATGTGTTGGGGGAGGGACCAAAGTCAAAGCAACATGCAAGAGATGAATCATCAAGGACATTATCCAATTTACTCTTCCCATGGATGTACATATAAATATATATACATGAACCTAACATTATTCCTGGGAAGAACAAAAAAAGAAAGAAAGGTTTCAAAAACTCAATTATCCATCCACAAATCATAATTTCTATTTGGAACATCTATTTTTCTCTCTCCAACTTTTGTTCATACTGTTGAAATTGGCAACTCTAAGCGATATATATAGACAAAAAGAAAACCAAACATTCATTTCTTGCAAACTGTCACCAGTTTAGCTATCAGAAGTTCCACAAAAAGTTTTGTAACTAACTTACAATTATTTTTACCTTATCACCCTAAAATTAGAAAAGGTGAATAATAAATAATGTTCAATTCCCACAATTCAACTAAATCATAATCCCAAACTAGTTGAGGTAAATAAATAAACAATAAAATATAAAAAAATTTCAATTTCAAACATCTTAGTTGTTATATGCAGCAGTTTCTTTCAAATTAGATAGATAGCTGTGGAGTCTCTCATGAAATAAACAAAAAGGTTGGAAGCTAATATTCTAATGCTTATTAACAGAGCAGTTTCAGAAAAAAAAAAAAAAAAAAAAAAGAAGAAGAAGAAGAAGCCCAACATGGATAATTCGTGTAGTGCTAAATGAAATAGAGCATTAACACAGAATAATAATGAACTGAGTTCCATAACTCACGGTTTGAGAAGTATCAAAACTGGCAACAACTCTGGGCCCTTGCCAAAATCCTGCAACTTGAGAAGCTTTCAAAGCAGGAGTAGAAGCAAAAGCAGTATCTCTGATTGCACATCCACCTAATTGGTCACCATTTCTAAATGGACCATACCACTGCTCACAAAAGACCTTGATATTCTTTAATGTAATCTTTGTATTAGCTATATCAACAACTTGAATTATTCTCACACGAGACTCCCTGTCTTGAGGATTTATCAAGCAATGCTCTAACTCCAATTGATTATCCTGAATTGGCCAAACAGCCACATAACACCCAGTAGATTGATAAGCAAAGGCAGAAACTTGATTATCTGGACCTCCAACAATCTTCTCATCAATACTATACCGAGTTGCAGCATCGGCTTCACATCCTACAGTGGGAAGTAATTTAATGGTTTTGTGGGTCACAAGAAGCTCTTGTGGTTGAGCAAGGGTAGGGCATTGAGTCTGCCAGTCAAAAACCTTAACTTCCCATTCTCTATAAGCTTCAGGCACAACAGATTTAGGAAGTTCAATTGAGTTTCCTTGAGAAGTGAAGTCTGCTCCAAACCCATCCCATTCACCAGACACATTTGTAGCAAATTGAGACCAAACTATAGAAAATAAGATGAGAAAAGAAGATTAGAGAAGAAAGATTTTGAAAAGGGGAAATGGGTAAATGAGTAATGGGATTGGGAACTTACTGGTTGTGGGTATGGTGGTGGAGACACCATCGGAGACGACAGTGGACTTTCCAACACAAGATAAGGAAGTGGGTCGATTCGATTGGCTATTGTGAAAGAGACAGAGTAGTGGATTTGATTGGAAAGTGGTGATGGGTTTTGATTGAAGCTTTGAAAACGGCAAACTCACTGGAATTAGAACTCTGTTTTGAACGATTACACTGTTGCCTGTTAACGCCATTTTCGTCTCCTTTCGACTCTCTGTGTTTGTGTGAGGAAACAAAAGGAAAAGAAAAGAAGATGGGCAAGGGAGAACCAACGGTTTTGGATTCTGGTACCCAATAAGAGATTCGGAATATTCTCTATTGGCCAAAAGTTCAATTCTTTGACCCAAGTGCAATTTCACCCTCATAAAAAAAAAAAAATTGTCTAATTTTTTATTATTTTGGCCTCCACTTTCTCTGAGTGGCCTTGAAAGACAAGGGAAGTTTATCTCTCTCTAAACTTCTTCCTTGGATTTTCTAGCTGATGATGATGAGATGAAGGATGATAACATGTAGAGGAGGATTTAGATTTTGGAGGACAAATAGAGATTATATTCTTCTTATTTTTTTCTCAGAGAAAGAAAGTGAAAAGAGGGAATAAACAATTGATTTGGGTTTCTGAGAATGAGGCTTATGGGTATTGATATTGAACAAGGTTGTAAGAATCGGCCCGTCCTGGTCAGTCTGACCGGGAAAATCGAGAATGGGAAAATGGGAAAAATCCGGAGGCCAGGTTGGACTACTTTCTTAACTTTGAAATGATGAGTTTTTGAATATATACATTATTCTAACTTTACATTTTTTCAATGTGGGATAACTCACTTTCCTCCCTCACTTTCCTTAGTGTAAAGCTTACTTTGAGTTTCAAATTATCATTCATTCATTCACCATTTTGAGTACATGAATATTCAAATTCATATTTCTTATATAGGAGAACACAAATCCGAGTAGACCTCTCACTACCGAATAATGGAACTCACTCGAATTTGAGTCTCAAAATAGCCACTTAATGAGTTAATTTACCATAATTTCTTCTAAGTAATTGTCTCAAATTCATATTTCTTCTAAATAATGTTCATTACTTGCTCTAATAACGTTTATTAATTTTAATTATATGTATATTATATTTTTTTAACATATAAATAATAAATATATTAATTTATTTAAAATTTCGGTTCAACCCTGGTTGAACCTCTAACCCATGACCCTCTGTCTTCACCGGTTCTAAGACCGGGCCGGATTTGAAAACATTGATATTGAATAAAGAGGGAAAATGGCCTTAGCATCTCACGTGTCCATAACACTTCAACTCATGATTGGCTAATGTAGCCACCTACATTTAGTGACGGAGCCTCATGATTGGCTAATGTAGCCACCTACATTTAGTGACGGAGCCAGAATTTGAATGTAAGGGGGCCAACTTAATCCTTACCGACTAACAAGAAAAAAAAAGATCACTTGTCGACTCCTTGACCTGTCAAAGAATAATTTCTTTTCTTTTCTTGATTATTTTGAATTTTTGCAGAGAACTTACATTATAAATAATTTTTTTAGTTAGTTGATTGCAACTTCATTGTGTTTAATTATAGGAACTTCTATTTGCTTCTATTTGACCTCATTGTGTAGTGATTCGAACTAATGACCTCTAGGTAAAAAGACTAGTGTGATAACCAAATACACCACCCATCCTTTTCTGCATTTTTACTACATATTAAATAAAAAAAATTAAAAATTTGAGGGGGGCATTGGCCCAACGTGGCTCCGTCCCTGCCTACACTTCTCATACATGCAAGAACCACTCTTCCCTTTTTTTCCTCCGCTCTTTCTTTCTATATTTTCTTTAGTACACTTGGAATATCACTTTGAAATCCTCACTTGTAGGCAGGGATAGAGCCACGTTGGGACCAAGGGGGCATTGGGCCCCCCTCAAAATTTTAATTGTTTTATTTAATATGTAGTAAAAATGCAAAAATGGATGGGTGGTGTATTTGGTTATCACACTAGTCTTTTTACCTAGAGGTCATTGGCTCGAATCCGGGAAAAGACATTCATATATATATATAGAAGATTACACAATGAGGTCAAATAGAAGTTTCTATAATTAAACACAATACAGTTGCAATTAACTAACTAAAAAAAATATTTATAATGTAAGTCCTCTGCAGCAATTCAAAATAATCAAGAAAATAGGATGATATAGAAAGATCTAGATATTGGCTGTTAAAATAATCAAGAAAACATATGGAAAGAGCATATGTTTTTAGCTTCACCAATGTTATCTGGCAATCTCCTTGAAAAATTATTCTTTGACAGGTCAAGGAGATGTTCATGGAGGCGGCAGTTTGGTTGCCTAATTGGTTGAATGGGAAATTAAAGTTTAATTTGTTTGATTCTTTGTAAAATCGGATGCTAAATTCTAGGTGTACAAGTCGACAAGTGATCTTTTTTTTTCTTGTTAGTTGGTAAGGACTAAGTTGGGCCCCTCCACATTTAAATCCTAGTTGTCACAACCCGGCTTTCAAGCCGCGACGATCCTAGGGCATGGGTAGGCATAAGGCCACCGAAAACCTGTAGGAACCTTGATAAACAATTCATCTTACATTATCTATATCATGCATACTATCACATACATGTCTTCCCAAGATCTCAACCTGACATTCATGC
>CATKHJ010324307.1:0-39362 GCA_949750685.1 Vernicia montana
AATCTCCTCTTTGATTGTTCAAACTTGCATGCAGGTAGCCTAAATGCAGGTATTCCACCACATAGATTTTTATTTCCTGCCAATGATGTTGCACTTGCATTCTTGAAAACACCTTCTGTTGGTACCCTACCTTCAAATTCATTGTAACATAGATCAAGTAGCTCTATTAAGCTGAACTCCTTCAGAAATTCTGGAATTTTTCCTGACAAATTGTTGTGAGAAACATCCAATTCGGTAATGCCTCTCAGTGAACTTAAAGACGAAGGAATAGACCCTTGGAATTTATTGTGATCTATGTATAGCCATTGTAAACTTGTACAACTGCCAAGGCTACTTGGAATTTCTCCTGATAACATGTTACTATTAAGGTCTAGGGTTTGGAGATTTTTCAAGTTTCCTACTTCAATGGGAAGGGAACCAGACAAATGATTTTGGGATAATCCAAAATATATTGACAAAAAAGAAAGTTCAAAAAGTTTTGGAGGTATGGGACCACTAAGATTGTTTCTACTAAGATCAATATAGATTAATTTTTTGCAATTTCCTAGACTGGAAGGGATCATGCCCTGAAGATTATTGTCAGATAAATCTATTCGAATTAAATTGGTCAAATTTCCTAAAGAAGATGGAATACCTCCCCAGAATTTATTAGATTCAAGGGAAAGAACTTTTAGATTTTGAATCTTTCCAATGCTAGAAGGAATGATAGAGAATTTGTTTGATCTTGCAACAAAAGCTTGCAAGCTTTCAAGATAAAATATTTCAGCTGGTATGCTTCCAAATATTTGGTTCATTTCTATAATAAAAAACTCAAGTTTCTTTGACAAGTTGCAGATCTGTTGAGGCAGCTCCCCTCGAAAGTTATTGCCACCTATGCTTAGTATTTCTAAAGCGGTGGCATTAGTCAAAGTGGAAAGAAACTTCAAGTCATCCTTAGTTTTCCCTGAACTTCCTAAATGGTTTGTTGCAATGTTTAAGAACACAAGTTTATGCAATTTCTCAAAAGAAGGAACTGGTCTGGTAAAATTATTTATGGCTAGTTGAAGACATTCTAGATTTGAGGCATTAGAAATTGAAGTTGGAATGGTACCAGAGAATTGATTATCAGAAATAGAGAAAAACTTGAGTTTTGGAAGAAGAGAGATGCCCAAGCCCAATGGAAGATTGCCCTGTAATAATGGTTGAATGCTGCATCTATAGTATCAATGGAAGAGAGATTGTAAATGGAGGGAGGAATTGTACCTGAAAACTGATTTTGATGAATAGATAAAAGATTTAGATTCTTCAACTGGCCTAATGTATGAGGGAGATTCGAATGCAATTGATTGTCATGCACTAGGAGTTTCTCAAGAGAAGATAGATTCCCCAAAGATGGAGGGAGAGCCCCAATCAAATTATTTTGGCCTAAATTGATAAATTTGAGCTTTTCTAAGGAACCAAGCCCTGCAGGAATTTCCCCTTCCAAATAATTGCCACGCATATAAATGAAAACAAGATTTGAACAATTAGAAATTGTGGGAGGAATTTTGCCAGTAAATGAATTATCAAAAAGAGCCAATATTTGCAGTCTGCGCAAATTGCCAATCTGAGGAGGGATTTCATGGCTGAAGCTATTGTTTTGAAGGTAAAATCTCCTTAAAAAGCTTAAATTGCCAACATGTGGTGATATGGAACCTAAAAGCTTGAGAGAACTTAAGTCTAGCACCACCACTCTCTGGTGTCTCCGCCCGCATTGGACACAATACCAATGGCAGAAGTGAAGAGAGCCATTCCAAGAACTCAATACACCAAGAGGGTCATAAGTTATTTTAGCCTTGAATTCAAGCAAAGCTAGTCGGTCTGTCTCATTATTCCTGATGAGGAGGGCTGAGGCCGGCAATAAGCTGAAGTAGAAGAAATGAATCATACCAACAAAGCAGAAGGTTGACAAACTCTTGCAGGACAGCATCATATATGGAGTTTTGAGAGACTAGTAGTACTGAATTTGTAAGGACGTTTTAGAATTAGGCTAGAAAGTTGGTATAGTTAATCAACCAGACAAGAACATTTATAGATGTTGAAAAGGAATTTGAAGTATTAAAATATTATATTTTGTAAGCTAGATTACAGCAATGAAGGATTTATCTTGGCCATGAAGAAATTTACAGTTGGTACAAGCAACTTTAGATCCAATACTCAATTTTGAATGTGATTGCCGGCATCACATTAATTTATAAATAGGCTTTATCAGTTGTTAATTTTTGAAAGAGATGTATGAATGTAAGCTAAGAGTGAGAGTAGCAAAGTGCAGGTGCAGGTGCAGCTGCTCTGCCAATTTTCCTTAGCATTGTATTCAAATAAATTATTGTGAGCATTAATAAAATTTTGAACCTTTCTCCAATCAAATTATTTCCTTGCAATAATTATATTTGTGGTCTTGCAATCTAAATATAATTTTTACACTAAACCCATTTCACACTTCCGCTTGCACCCAACAATAGAGACTAGATAGAAGCCATGAATTAATATTTAATTTAATACAATAAAAATGAAAGAATATTTGGTTTAGCAATACTGATACTGAAGAGTTATTTCCAAGATTGAAATATAAGTTTAAACTTCAGTTCGGGTCAAATTTAATATATTTGACTTAATAAAATATTATATTATCAATCTGTTTTTTTAAAATTGAAAATGTTTAGATATCATATCATTTAATATAATTATTTCTTAAAAAAAAAATTCATCCAAATATGAATTCAAATTAACAAGTTTTTCCCCTGATTAACTTTTTGCAAGGAAACTATAAGTTGATTGTACTAAAGTTTTAAAAACGTTGCAAAAATTATTGTTGAAAGCAAATTTGATTTTGAAAGTTAGGAGGTAAATTAGGTTTCAATGATTGTTGGTTGGGTCATTTTAGATTTTTTTTTTTTTTTTTTTATTATTACTTTAATGGATTTGATTTGAGTTGGAGATGAATCAAATTAAGTCTTACTTTTGAATCAAAAATAAAATTAATTTATGAATTCCAATTTAAATAATTCATAGCATTAAATATTTTTCTCATGAAAAAAAAATAAATATTTTTAAAAATAATCATTTTTTTTTTAATTTAAATAAATGGGAGCAAACTTAATCAGGTGAGTCGACTATCAAATCAAAAGTTTTACCACCTTTGTTTAAAGTCTAATGCAAAGACAAATTAAAAGATATGTACATATTACAAGAAGTCCTCAACTGAGTAACCATAAGTCGAAAAGCAGGAACCAAATCTCAGTTTGGGTCAATCACAAAAAACACCTGCAACTAGCAAGACTGACAAATCCATCAAAAGCAATAGTTCTATTTATAGAATTTGCAATAATCAAAACGAAATTATTAATCAATAAACATTAGAGAATCTATGCAATTAGGTGCTTAATCCAATAACATCAAGACACCAGATGAGAAGAACAATCCGCCGTGCTAAATCTAAACAATACTATAATTAAAAAGAAGAGCACACTGGCTTTAACACCCAAAGTTTTTAACTATTATGGGTTGCTATTTGGTGCTTGGTCCTCTATATTCCTAAAAACAATTCCCTTATCACTCCCCAAAAAGCAAAAATGTCTGGAAATGTAGTAACCCTTTAACCAGGCAGAATAAATTTCTTATACACATTACCAGTAAGGGGCACAAAAAACTAGCCAACTTTCTTTCCATCTCACTTGCTGTCGGTGAAGTCTGCATCAATAACATCTCCATCAGGCCCCTTGCTTGATGAATCTGAAGGTCCAGCTTCACTGCCAGGAGGAGGAGGAGTAGGGCCAGCACCACCTGCACCTGGTTGGTTGTAAAGGGATTGGCCAAGCTGCATGACTTCTTGATTTAGGGCAGCCATGGCATCTTTCATCCCTTGGGTTGATCCATCTGTAATGGCGTCCTTGAGCTCCTTGAGTTTTGCCTCAACCTTCTCTTTGACAGGGGCTGGAACTTTGTCTCCTAGCTCTTTCAGCTGCTTCTCAGTCTGATAGACAACAGAATCTGCCTGGTTCTTTGTGTCAATGGCATCTCTCTTCTCCTTGTCCTCCTTTGCAAATTTCTCAGCTTCACTCACCATCCTCTCAACCTGCATAAATATGATGAGCAGCGTCATGCATGTAACCAGAGCAAGTCAAGTAGTTACTTGGTTACTAACAAGTATTTCAATCACAAATTTTGAGGACACCATTGTATCCATCAATTACAAGCACATTTATTTATAAGATAAGTGCAAGTTTTGACTGAAAAGTAATCATTATTCAAATTAATACTGATAAAAAACCCCACAATGGCTTAGGTTAACATCATGCTCAGTGACGAAACATACCTCATCACTGGGTAAAGTGCTAGCACCAGTAATGGTGATGTCTTGCTTCTTGCCAGTGCCTTTATCAACAGCAGTGACAGAGAGAATACCATTGGCATCAATGTCAAATTTAACTTCAATTTGGGGAACTCCACGTGGTGCTGGTGGGATACCATCAAGGCGGAAGCTGCCAAGGGATTTATTGTCTCTAACAAACTCTCTCTCACCCTGAAGGACATTGATTTCAACACTTGTTTGTCCATCTGCAGCAGTTGAGAACACCTCAGATTTGGAAGTGGGCAGTGTAGTGTTTCTGGGAATAATTTTTGTCATAACCCCTCCAAGAGTCTCAAGTCCAAGTGATAATGGGGTTACATCCAACAAGACAATGTCACTGACATCCCCAGACAAAACACCAGCCTATACCAATGGGAAAACCATGAAACATGTCAACTTCAAGAAAAAGTTGTGCCATAATTCATTTAAAAAAAAACTAAAAAATGGAAATTATTGCAAAAGCAAATCAGAAGTATAGGGGATAAACTTAAAGAGATGGAGAATAGGACCACCTGAACTGCAGCCCCAAGGGCAACTACTTCATCTGGATTGACGGTGACATTGGGGTCCTTTCCAGTCATTTTCTTTACAAGTTCCTGAACAGCTGGGATACGTGTTGATCCACCAACAAGTATCACTTCATCAATATCTTTAAAGGAGAGTTTTGCATCCCTTAAAGAATTCTCAACTGGAGTTTTAAGCCTTGAAAAAAAATGTAAAATGAAAAAATATCGGATCAATTATGAAATCTACTGAAACACCCAGAATATAAAAGCATAGACTATGTAAATGTACTTGAAAAAAATGATGGAGGTGCATTAATGCAGCATCTAAATAACTAAATACCAACTATTATGTACCTGTCAAGTAAATCAGAGCACAATTCCTCGAATTTGGCTCTTGTAAGGGTGGTCTCAATGTGCTTGGGGCCATCAGCGGTAGCAGTGATGAAAGGCAAACTATAAATTAATAGATACTATCATCAGACAACTTCAAAATATTTACATTGAGAGATTAAACTTAAAAATATTTGAACTGAGAGACCGACAGTTACAACTAATATACCTGATGTTTGTCTGAGTCAAAGATGACAGCTCCATTTTAGCTTTCTCAGCAGTCTCAGTCAACCGCTGAAGTGCTTGTTTGTCCTTCAAAAGATCAATGCCTTCATCTCTCTTGAAGTTAGATGCAAGCCAATCAACAACTCTCTGCATTAAAAAAAAAAAAAAAAAAAAAAAGGTTTTTAGTTGAACTCTTTCAGGACCAACTTAATCAGCAAAACCAAGACTTTATGAGATTCGTTCCAGTAAGTCAATGAAAACTGCCAACCTTATCAAAGTCATCACCACCCAAATGTGTGTCTCCTGAAGTAGAGAGCACTTCAAAAACTCCATCACCAACCTCCAGCACTGCATTAGAAAATTAGGGAATAAATGCAAAATTTCACAATACTTTAGAATGTGGAACAGAATTCTCACTGTTACTCAAATAATAGGCACCTGTTCTAAACAAGAGATACTAGACAAGAAAATATTTCCATGATATTTTATCTCATAAATGTGATACAACTAACAGAATTTTATGCATCAGCAGGAAGCATTATCAGAAAATAATTCATCCCATAACAAATATATTTCAATGGAACCAAGTAATTCAAGTAACTGCCTGCATACCTGAAACATCAAAAGTACCACCACCAAGGTCAAATACTAGGATGGTTTCATTATTCTTCTTTTCAAACCCATATGCCAATGAAGCAGCAGTAGGTTCATTGATTATTCGAAGAACTTCCAACCCAGCAATTCGACCAGCATCCTTTGTAGCTGTCCTCTGGGAATCATTGAAGTAAGCAGGCACTGTGACTACAGCTTTAGTCACTTTATCATTCAAAAACTTTGAGGCATCATCCACAAGCTTTCTCAAAACCTAAATTTCAAACAACAAATTATTAGCAATAATTATCATCATATCATATAAATATAAAAATTCAATAACTATATCTCAGCCACAAAAGAAAATGAGAATATGCAAACATACAGCCACACCCATTATAATAATTCAATGAAAAAACATATCAATAAGCAGCCAAACAAAATAGAAAGTCAACCTCTTAGCAAAAAATTTCAAAATAAAAACAGTTCAATACCATGAAAAGGGTTAAAAATAACAAATACATTCATTTCATACCCATCAAGTTAATTCATATGCAAAAACCCAATTTAATAAATCATACTAACAACAAATCTCCTCAACGCAAAATTCCATATTGCTTAAGAGCTACTCAATGCAAAACTTTCATTTTTTCAAAAAGCAAAAAATCAACCAACACAACATTATTTCAAAAGCAACATACATTCATCAAACAACCATAAGACAAGGACAAATATATTTACAAGAATCAACAAACTCACAATAATAAAAGTAACAAAAACAAGCCATACATAACAGAACTTGAGATTTTTTTATACCTGAGCTGAAATCTCCTCAGCAGCAAACTGCTTGCCAATAGCAGGGCAATCCAATTTAACATTACCATTCTCATCTCTCACAACTTTATAAGAAACCTGCTTCGACTCCTCATCCACCTCCGACATCTTCCTCCCAATAAACCTCTTAACCGAGAAAAAAGTATTCTCAGGATTCACCACTGCCTGCCTCTTCGCAATCTGCCCAACAAGTCTATCCCCATTCTTAGTATACGCCACCACCGACGGCGTCGTCCTCTGCCCCTCAGCGTTGGTAACTATTGTCGGCTTCCCTCCTTCCATAGCAGCAACAGCAGAATTAGTAGTCCCAAGATCAATTCCCACAACCTTCTCATTCACTACCCTCAAAGGTCCATACCTTCTCCTTGTACTGTTACTATGTCTAAGAAACGCCGCCGTTTTTGACCTTAGATTTTGACCAAAAAAAACAGACTTTGGTGAAAAAGAACTGGGTTTTCTCGAGGAAGACGAAGAGAACCCAATCCCACCAAGAACATGAATCTGAGCTGTAGAGGAAGCCATTACCTAGGGTTTTTGAGAAAATTAAATTGAAAAAATTGAAACTCGAAATTGAAATTAAAACCCTAACAAAAGCAGACACAGATAGAGAGAGAGAGAGAGAGACTGAATTGTGATAAAACCCTAATTTGAGAATTGGTGTGCTCTGTGAAGTTCAGAGAAGATAAGAGATGCAAAGAGAAAGGGTTTTGGGCTTATAGGGGAAGTGTGTGTGAGAGATACAGAGAGGGGGATAGTTAAGGGTTAGGTCGTGACACGTGGAGAAATTCTAGAACCATCTAGGGCTGCTAACGGGCAGCTATTTTAACCGTTGGATTGAATTGTCGGGCTGCCCGGATGGAAAGATCGAGGTGGTTGTTCTCTTGTTTGTTTGTTCAGGCTCAGTATTGGTGTTGGGCTGGGTTTAAAATTTTGTAACTTTGTGTGGATAAGGCCACAATAACATTTCTTTTTTCTTTTTTAAAATAAACTTTTATTATGAAAAGTTAAATTTAAGAGTCTTTAAGAAAATTTTCAGTCATATGTCGAGTAATTTTTTCAAAAATTACACTTGTATAAAGTCATTTTATTAATATATAATATTTTTTATTATTTTTCAATTAATTTATATATTTTCTTTATATTAATATTTAAATATATCAAAAAGTAATATTTAATTTAAATTTAAATAAAAATAATAATAATAATAGTTCTCATATCATATGTTAAAGCATTTTAAAAAATATAATTTAAATAAAAAATGGCTAAATCACACGCGCAAAACCCTAACTCCAAAATTTTTTTTTTATCATAAAAAAAGGAAATTGAATATTGATTTATTGTTCAAAACGTATATATACTTATTATTATTATTAAACGATATATTACTGTGCATGCTAACTCCACAACTAGTTAAAAATAATGCAACCAAAAAAAAATTTATAATATAAAAAATTTCATTAATATAATTTTAGTGATACTTCCATTAGAAAAGGTTTTCCATTAAATCTCAATTAGGAGTTTATATAAAATAATCATCAAGCAAAACAAGTTTATATATGAAAATTTTCATAGATCACAGTTACTACTCAAAGTATATATGGTTGAATTTGGTTTTGAGTATTTTAGCCTTAAATTTAAAATTATTAATCATTTCCGTAAACTATAATAAAATTACTAATCATTTTGAAATTATTAAAATAACATCAAAACTTCTTTTTAAAAATCTATATTTAATTGGTCATAGTATGATATACAAATGATTTTATTTGTTTCGATTTTGCAATTTTTGAAGACAAAATCTATAAACTAAATTAATCCTTTGATTTTTAAAGTTATTAAAATAGTGGATTAATGTTTGTAACCACCTCTAATTAATATCTTGTACGGAAAATTTTTTATTTATACTGGATGTATACAATAATCTAATGAGATAAGAATATGTGAAACAAAAAATAATATCAGAGACAAAACAGTCATATTAGTTAAAATATATTATCACTCATTGATTTGGTGTATGAAATAAGTTTATACACTCAATGTAGACACGAATTTTCCCTTTATATGTAAAACATAGTTTTTTTTTTTTTTTTAAATCAAGACTGAACTTTTATTAAAATTAAATATCACTTAGCAAAAAAGGCCTGACAAATTCAGAAGCTTCTTGCCAACTACAAAGATTAGCATACAACGGGCTGCTTGTACTTAAAACATAATTAAAATGGATTTTGTTTTAAATACAAATTCTCTAAAGTATCTTATATAATAATTGAATTATTTTTATGCAAGCACTGTGTATTAATCTAAAGTCTATTTTATATCTAAAAAATAAAAGTTCAACCCAAACTGTCAAACAAAAACACATCAAGAGAATCAAATTAAGAAAGAAAGTCAATAATTAAGAGTGTGAATTTAAATTTTGGAATTATTCAGAACTTAAATTGTAATATTTATATTAAAATATTATTAATTGAAATTGATTCTAAAGTTTTAAATATTACAAATTCAAGTAAAAAATTTCACTCATTACATGTAAAAATTAAAAATTGTCCACTCAAAATTAATAATTTTTAATTTAATGGTATGAGATGACAAGTTTGAATCTCAATTTAAATTTAATTAATAAAAAAAAAATATTCCTTAACATGTTAAAACATTGATTAATAAAACTGAAGATTCATTTGTTTTGTTTGCTTGCATTACATAATTGTTAATGGGCTGAACACAGTACTCAAGAATATAAGGCTGAATTAAAATACCGAACTGTTTTAGTACTATATCGTAAGAAATTTGAGACTTAAAACAAGGACCGTACTGAATTGTACTGAAAATTTTAATTTGGTACAATACTGATTCTTAGCTCATATTCGAACCGAAAACTATATCAAATTGAATCGTGTTGAACCGATCCGAAAGTATCGGTATCGAACAATCCATTAAAATTCAAATCTTAAGCCTAAGGCTAAGTACAGTACTTGGGAATACCAGACCGAGCCGAAATACTGAACTGTTTTAATACTGTACTGTAAAAAATTTGGAATTTAGGGCGAGAAACGTACTGAAAATTTTAATTTAGTACGATACTGATTCTTAGTTCAGTATTGACTTGAACCAAACCGTACTCAGCCCTCATTGTGATAATTATATATAGGTAGAATACATCTTTTACTCCATGAATTTATCACGATTAGTTATTTTATCCCCTTCAATTTTTAAATTAACTGATTTAACACTTAAAATTGGCTAATTAAACCTATTGAGCAGTGGCGGAACCACAGTAAAGGTGAGGGAGAATTTTTTTTAAAAAAAATTACTTATTAGTATTCTTATATAAATAATTTTTAGCCCCCCATTTAAACTGAAAAAAAAAAAAAAAAAAGAACCCTATAATAACTCAAAAACAAATAAATTAAAGGCCTGCCCAACCAAAAGATATTTAAGCCCAAAATTATTTTTGGCCTCACCACTTTTGAGTAGCTTCCTAAACACACCAATCAAATAAACAACCCTTCACCTCACTTTTTTTTTTTTTTCCATTTCTTCATCATCTACTCAACTTTTTTTTTTTTTTTTTTTTAAGTTATCTTCTTCACATCACTCACATGCTTTTGTTGCTACCATTTATTAAGTTTGATAGATTTGGGATCCTCACAAAAAATCAATGTGAACTAGTAAGTGTTTTACTTTTATTATTCGGTTAGATTTTTTTTTATTTGTCATTTTTCTTTTCTTTTTTTGGTTAAATTTGTTATGACTTATGGTTCCATTACTTAAATAACCATGTTTTATATATAAGTCAAACCAATAATGTATGTTTGATTTTTAATCCTTTTAATAAATTTTATTATTATTTTTAGGGAAAATAATATATAAGTGGTGAAGGAATTGAAGGTCTAGAGATTTTACATTCAAATTGAACAAATATTTCTTTTTCCTTTCCACTGAAATATTCAGTATGCATACCTTAACAACATAATAAATGGTAGAATTACTTAAAGAGATGATTAGTTCCAAACTATCAAATGTTGATTAAGAGCTACAATATAATGTAATTATGTTAATTGTGAAGTATGAAAAAAATATAAATTTATTGCTCTTTCTTTTATTTGATTGTGATTTGTTTTTTCTTTTAATCTTCAATTATAGGTTATTGATTAGTGATCATTAAAGTAGATTTTTGTGGGCATATTTGGAGGAGGTTTCAAACTTGGAGGAAGTTTCAAACTTGGACTCTAGCTTCTTGCTAATTTCAGGTATGTGAATCAGTAATTACGTGAATACTTATTGATAATTATAGGCATATATATGCCAGTGAGCCTGGATGGTGGCTCCCAGTAGACTTGGATAGTGGTCTATTTAGATGAGTGTTATTTAATTTTGAGAGTTTACTATTGTATATTGAAAAATAAATTATTGAGAGTTTTAGTATAGATTTGATTATAGATGATTTTTGTAACTTAAAAGAACGCCGTTTCCTATTTTGTTGTATTATGAATAATAATGATAAATATATATATTAATTTTATTTTATCGAAATATTTTGATAGGTTGTTTATTGTGAATTTAATATATAAATTTTATTTGCATTTTGGCTCCCCTGAACTACAATCATGTGTCTGCCCCTGCTATTGAGTACTCATTTCAGCCAATTGGAAGCGCATTATTTTCACGCGTGCTGACATGAAAAATAACCCGAGAATCTTTGACTTTTTTTTGCTAATGTGAAATTTTTTTTTACCAAAACTTTTTGACTATCCCTTCCTTTTCTCCTTCTTTGCGAAAACCATTCTTTAATTTTTGAAACTCTAAACCAACTTCATTAATTGCAGATAAATCAATTAAACTAAAGTTGCTGGTTTTTTTTTTTATAATATAATTTAATTTCTATCTAAGAAAATAGGGAAAAAATATAAATTTCTAAGAGACGTGTGTTTTGCTCCTTGGTTATATTCTGTTGCAGATCCGTTTAACAAAGAAACGACACTGCCTGGGACATTAAGCTCACCACAAGACTCAGTTCAGGTTTTTGAGTGATTATGCTTATTTTTCTTGAGATATGGGATTTATAGTATTAGTTACGCTGTTTTTGAATTCGTTTATTGGAAATGTCAATTGTACCTAAGGCTGAAGACTCCATTCAAATCCGAGAGGTGTGGATTAATGATAATCTTGAGGAAGAATTTTCTTTGATTCGTGAAATTGTTGATCAATTCAATTATGTAGCTAATAGGGAATTTCAAGAATATTAATCATTATAATTATCAGACTTTGAAAGATAACGTTGATATGTTGCAATTGATTCAATTGGGGCTCACATTCTCTGACGAGAATGGGAATTTGCCTACTTGTGGTACAGACAAGTTGTGCGTTTGGTAGATTAATTTTCGCGAGTTCAATGTCAGCAATTACATATATGCTAGTGACTCAATTGAATTGTTGCGCCAATGTGGGATTGACTTTAATAAGAACAATGAAAAAGTGTATTGATGTTAATCAATTTGGTGAGCTTCTGATGTCATCAGGCATTGTTTGGAATGATGGAGTGCACTGGATTACATTTCATAGTTGGTATGATTTTGGGTACTTGCTTAAGCTCTTAACTTGCAGGAGTTTGCCTGATACACAAGCTGGATTCTTCGAATTGATCAATATGTGCTTTCCTATGATCTATGATATCAAGCATTTGATGAAGTTTTTTTTGAAAAATTTTATGGGATATTTCACACGCACAGCGGAAAGCAGAAATTAATAAATAACTCACAACAAAAACAATAAAAATTTTACGTGATTCGATTTCTCAATAAACCTACATCCACGATCCACAAGGGATAATTTACTATAACTCTTATAATTCACTATAACTCTATAGTTACACAGTATAATTTTTGGACAGACAAAATTGTAAACCCTCTATCACACAGCACCCTAAGTCCAGTACACTCTTTCTCACAGTGAACAAAGATTAAAAAAATGTAGGATAATTTTTGGACGGATAAAAATTATCAAAACTCTCTCACAAATATTAAGAAATATTTTTCTCTCCCAAAATATTTCTTACTTACACATACAAAAAATTATCTCTCAAATTTCTTCAGAGAAATTTTCTCTGGCTCACAAATTAAAATGAAGTAAGGAAGGCCTTATTTATAAGCCTTCCTTATACGCATGCTAGCTGTAAATTCTAATTTTGCAGTTGGGCGGTGGATAAAGAAAGCTGCACCGAAAAGTAACTTTTTTTCTTTTTTTCATTTTACACGTTTTTTTCTCTTTATTGTTAACTTATTAGGCTGTGGGGCTCACTATGTTGGAGGGACCCACACTACCTAACAAATCTCCCCCTCACTACAAAATGGAGGGTTCACCATAACTGCAACTTTGTCAGTCTTTCCCATGAGTATGGATCTCTTCTTGCTCCCCCTCAAGCAAGAGTCATCTACACTCTGAGGTTTAACGGTCTTTTTAATAACCGATTTACAAGGCTCCCCATTTTTCGATGATGTGGAATTAACACTTTGCTTCAAAATTCCACATATCTCCACCTTGTTAGAAAACCGAACTCTCTTTACAATTTTTTCGGTTTTCTTCACTTTACTGCTTCCTGTCTACAAAAGGGAATGACCATCCAAATAACAAATATTTTTCCCTTTTTTCCTACCCTGCATTACCAAGCTACCTCCTCTTTATACTTTACATATTTTTTCAATACTAACATATTTATACTTATGCGATGCTAACTCTCCTAGCGAAATTATGTTTGCTCCTGCAGCAGGTACAAATTTTACATTGGAAATATTTTTGAAAGCACCATTGTGAACTTTCAGGCGAATTATCCCAACGCCTTCAATCTTCAGCTTTAATTTGTTTCCCACATTAACATAGTCAAATTCTCCATCAGTATGTAAAATATTAAACATAGCTCGATCTCTGCAAATGTGCACATTAGAAGCAGAATCCATCACCCAGTTAAAATTGCTCTCACAAGATCAACTACCAACATCTTAACCTTATACTAGGTGGAATTCATTATTAGACTCATCACTGGTTTTGACCACATTTGAGGAATCACCATCATCAATTTTCAGCTTACCCTTCATCTTTTCTTGCAGCTGTTTAAGACTCTTCAAGTCTTCTTTTAGCTTTGGGCAGCGATGCTGTATGTGACCAGTCTCTCCAAAATAATAGCACTTCCTATTACTATAATCTCTCGGCCGAGATTTTGATCTATTCTTGTGATCACCTCTCCTTTTATTTTTATTCCTCCATCTCTCACTCCTCTCAACTAGTGTTATGCCCTCACTTTTAGTTGAAGTGCTCTCACCTTTCATCATTCTCTTATTTTCTCTTAACACCATTGAAACCTCAATAAATTTCAGTGTGGTTTTTCCAGCACACACTGTTTGCACCAACGGTTTGTAAGATTTGGGCAATGACGCAAGCAAGAGTAACGCCTGCTCTTCATCTTCAACTTTTTCACCAGCATTCAGCAGTTGGCACACTAGCTGATTAAATTTATTGATGGGGTCATGGAGGTTTTCTCCTTCCTCCATCTTGAGCGAATACATCTCCATTTTCATGAACAACCGGTTAATCAGTGACTTTGACGCATAGATCTCCAATTTGTCCCACAACTTCTTTGGTGATGTCTCCTTAATCACTTCAAATTTTGCTTGTGGGGCAAGTGCTAACCGGATGGTGCTTATCGCTTTCCTTTGAATAATCTTCCATTCACTCTCAGTTATACTCGTTGGCTTTTCTTCATCCAAAGTCAAATCAAGACCTTATTGCACCAAAAGGTCATGAATAGTACTCTGTCATAGAGTAAAATTACCCTTTCCATAAAAAAAAAAGGGGCTGAATATTTAAATGCACTATTCATTTTATCTGAAAAACTCATCCTTTTTTTTCAGATCTCTGTGAATAGTACCTCTGCTACAGTACTGTATGAATAGTACTGCATGAATAATAAACGTATCCTGCTACAATACTCCTGAACAGTAACCGTACCCTGCTACAGTACCTTGTTACTGTACGTTACTATTGCTTATTGTTACTGTAACAGTAACATGCAAAAATAAATTTTGCGTGGTTACTATTCGCTTAATTTTTTGATTTTACACCCGTTCTCGAAACGGATTGCACTAAAAAAATCATTATATTTTTTTTCTTCCTCGCAGTATATTTCTTTTCCCAAAATATGATACTGCCCCGGACAGCAGTCCCACTTCAATCCCAATAAAATTTCTCTCTACCCCAAAATAAGAATCAGGCTCTGATACCACTTTTTAGGAAATTTTATGGGATATTTCACACACACAGCGGAAGCAGAAATTAATGAATAATCCACAACAAAAACAATGAGAATTTTACGTGGTTCGGTTTCTCAATAAACTTACATCCACGATCCACAAGGGATAATTCACTATAACTCTTATAATTACACGGTATAATTTTTGGATGGACAAAATTATAAACCCTCTATCACACAACACCCTATAACACAGTACATCATTTCTCACAGTGAACAAATATTAAAGAAATGTAGGATAATTTTTGGACGGACAAAAATTATCAAAACCCTCTTACAAATATTAAGAAATATTTTTCTCTCACAAAATATTTCTTACTCACACATACACAAAATTATCTCTCAAATTTCTTCAGAGAAATTTTCTCTGGCTCACCATTAAAATGAAGTAAGAAAGGCCTTATTTATAAGTCTTCCTTATATGCGTGCTAGCTGCAAATTCTAATTTTGCAGCTAGGCGAAAAGTAACTTTTTTTCATTTTTTTTTCTTTTCTTTGTTGTTAACTTATTAGGTTGTGGGGCTCATCATGTTGGAGGGACCCACACTACCTAACAGTTTTGCAATACCCTTCACTAGGAATTGATTTTCTGTGTTTTTGAAGAAGGAGAGAGATGATGGGAGTAGGTAGGTTAGATGTTGAAGAAGGAGAGAGATGATGGAAGTATGTAGGTGAGATGAGGTAGAGAAAAAATAATTGTTATATTTAATTTTGATAATAAAAAATTATTTTTAATCAAAACAAATGTTAGAGCATAGCATTTTAGACACTTCAGATGTTTGTGTGCATGTATTTACACACACATTGTTGATTAGGATAATTAAGTACTTAATAAGTTTAATTTGTTATTTTAAGTGTTAAATTGATTAATTTAAAAGTTGATGGGGTAAAATGAATAATCGTAACAAGTTCAGGGGGCAAAATATGTATTTAACAGTGACAAAGTCAAAAAAAAAATTTATGGGGTCAAATTTCATAGACCATAATTTACATTAAGGTGATATATATAATTAAGTCAACTTCTATATATTTCGAGCTCTAGGTATGTAGTTGTTTTAAAACTCTTGAGGGAGAGTTTTTCCGCCCTTGTGTTCCCACCCGACTCAAGCAGGATTAGTCTTACGCCAAAAACGTAAGGGCACCTGTGGCATAGAAAAAAAAAATTCACCTAAAATAAAGGGTCAAATATAATATATAGACAATTTTTTTTTTTTAATTTCACACCTAAATATTTTTATATTTTAGAGGTTAGAGTGTCATGGCCACCCTCAATCTCCCTAACTCAGTCATTATATGTATGTATCTATGTATGAATATAAAATGACTTTAATAATTTTTTATTTAGACAAGATAAGATTTCTATTATTATGAATTAAATTTTTTTAATATAAAATATGTTATTTTACATTGCACGTTGAGTAATCCTAATACAAATAAACTTGTATCCTCAATCTCAACTAATTATTCCTACCCTGAAATGTATAATAAATAAACCTTATGAACATGCACCTAAATCTATATATATATACATAATTATAAGAATCCTATGAATTATCAATTATGAATTGTGATAATTAACCAAACTAAGGTATAAATTTTGCTCTCACTTATTTTTTAAAGTTTATTTTAATTTTTCTTGCTTTAGTTTTACTCCTCTCTTTTGGTTCAATTTTATTTTACTTTTTCATATATACTGATTCAAGGATAATTTTATTAATATTCTTTAAAAAAAAGAGGGGGGATGATTTTATTAATGATTTTAATTTAATGGTTGTATAACAATTTTTTTCTGCTTGAATTTTTTTTTTTTTTTTTATATGATTGAGTCTCTATAACTTTGGTTTGATTTGGTGGGATAAGTTGTCACGATCCAACTTATGAGCCGCGACGGTTTTATAGCATGAATAGCCATAAGGGCACCAATCACACGTAAAACCCATGAATACTAGTAAACAATCTTCTCATTAACAGCATAACAGTTGCAACCATAGCACTAATCCCAAGATCACAACCTTATATCCTCACTAAAATTAATCAATATATAATTTTCCAGTTTCATACTTAGTTTTACACTTTCACAATATTCGTTCCGTTAGAAAATACTTATACTTTGAATTTACAATATATATTACTATACATATTACAGATCATCACTCAAACTTGAGAATATTAACATTACGTATATGTAATTCAAAATATTCTAATCCAAAATTCCATGGAGCATCTAAGGAGTTAGTCACAACATTAAATTTGCATATATACATATCAAAATGAAATTTTTACTTTGAATAGTAGAATCCCCAAGATGATGAGATTGAGGATTAGCCTTGTACTCGCTATCTTCCTGTAAAAAAAAATTACAACCACTAATGAGTAAACTAAGTGAGTGAAAAATATGTTACCATATTTGCAGGTTAGGTGATTCAAAGTTGACCCTCAAGAATGACATTGGTTATAATAAGTGTCACTAGCAATACAATGGTTTCAATAGAAAATGGATATAACAACAAATTAAATAACATTGGTTCTACAGAAATCAATCACTGAATGAAAATCACTATACGAAAGCAATGTTTCTTCACTAATATATCACTAATGGCAGAGGCTCATCTCTTAGGGCATACCCACTGAACACTCGCAAGACTGATAAGGTCTTACGGCTAGGAGCAAACCCTTCCTAGTTAGGGTCCGGACATTATACTCTATTTGCCGAGTAATGTATGCATACAATCTGATTTTTCCCACATCAGTCGGGGGAATTTTTGTTTTTAGGTCATAGCATTAAGGAAAGAGCATATATGTCATATGAAATTCAATAAGCAATGGTTTCACTGATATTGTCATAATTAGGGTTCAAATAATAAATTCAATTGGGAATATTGTATTTATCAATCTTTGGGATCATGTCAAATAAACAATAAGAAAACAATTAGCAAAAGTAGTAGAATATTTAACACTCATCTTAATTCAATTACACTTTAGTACTTCACTTCTTTAGAGCAAACAAAAAAAGACGGTCACAAGATTATTGATTCTCCTCTCTTTTAGCACTATCTTGAAGAGTTACAATAATCAAGAATATATATAAATTATTTTACTAACTATGTAAACTTAATTATTGACTCATTATACTTTAATTATTAAATTATTTATGTTCCTAATTCCCATTAAACTCTAATTCTTAAAAATATTAAAACCACATATGCATTTCTAGGATTAACTACTTATTTCACCATCGACCTTCCTACACTCATTTTGTCATAATTTGAGCTAGACACATCCAATTGACCTAATTCTTTCTCTAAATGAAACTAGATATCAAAGGATCTTACATATCCAAAAATTAGCTCAAATTTTTCACTATAAAATTTATCATGAATTTTTAAACTCTACTATGTTTTTGTGCAAGGACAGATTGACATTCCCTCACTCTTTTAATTATATCTCATCCTGTAGACATCAAATTGCAAATTCCTTTTATGAGTGATTTCTAAACATACATATGAACATTTTTTCTATATTTTATGTTATGTCTAATTCTATCCCTAAGGTTCCCAATTCAGTTAGTTAATTTCGGGTCACTCATTAACCTGATATATAGAATCAGTTTTAGTACAACCAACATATCTCTTAACCTACACCAAATTTCACAAAATCCTTTTATGGACTTATAATTAACACATATTACTACAAATTTTATGTTTTGGATTAGTCCAAATTCGGTTGTTAAGACCCCCAATTAATGGACTCAAGTTTCTAGCTACACTAAAACCTAGCTTAGTTAAATAAACTCTTCCTAAACCCAATCAATTTTTCACCAATTTTAAGCTTCCTAATTTTAATTCAACTCTAAATACCCTTTAATTCAATCAATTTTATACTTAATTTAGCTTCCTCTTTCCTCCTCACATAGCCAAAAATTCATACCAAGGAAAAGAAAATAGATGTAAATTAAAAACCATAAAAATCTACTTAGGAAAACACATAATATAAACTCACCTTTTAAATTTGATTTAATTCTTCCTTACTCCTCCCTATATGGCTGGCCATCACTTCCCAAAATAGAGCTCTCCCTTTTATTTTTCTAAGTGAAAGAAAATGGTAGAAATGTGAAGAAACTAGTAGAGAATTTTAACTTATATAGTTAGAAATAATTAGGTACATGTTAAGTTCCTATTGGCCATTTTGTTTACTATTTTTTTTTTCTTTCTTTTTATTTTGGCCCACACTCTTTCTCTTCTTCTTTTTTTTTTTTTTAATTCACTTATTAATTATTATTTTTTCTTATTAAACTCTATTCTTCTTTTCTTTACTTTACTTTATCATATTCTTTACCTTATTTGATTTTTAATAATTTAGTAGCTCTAATTCTAGTAACCACTCTATCTTTAATTTTATCATTCATTCCTATTTAATCATCTTAGAATCATAACAAATTAAAATTTTATTCTATTCCTCTTAACGAATACCCAACTCTTATCTTTTGTTCACTTAATCATATAAACTCATCTCATATCACGTTTCATTTCCATACTCATATTAAAAAAAAAATCTCATTCTATGAATTTTAACTACATCTTCATATAGCAATAAACTCAATACTAATACTAATCATGCTTCTTAAACACATAACAAAACGCTTAACACTCATGTCTATCCCATCTAAACTTAATATATTTACTAGTAGGAAGTTTGGGTATTACATAAGTGGTGGAATTTATTGAGAAATTTTTCATTAATGATTATCATTTCATTTTAAGTTCAACTCCTACCAAACTATTCAAAAAGATGGACAATCGACAAAGAGATACGTATACATATACTATCTCAAATAGAAGAGGTTTTTTTTTTTTTTTCCAAATTTTTGTCTCATTAAATAAACTTAATAAATAATAATTTGTTTTTTTAAATAATTTATTTGATTTAGATTTTTCTCTTAATCACTATTTTATTTTGAATTATAATTTATAGTCCATTTGGATGACAGTGATTTGAACCTTGGATTTGGATTTGGATTTGAGTCAAATCCCTTATTTGGATCATTAAAATTGAGTGGATTTGAATTTGATTCAAATACTTAGTGAAATCTAACAGCTTAAAAACTTAATATTTTAAATACTATTTTTTACCTAGTTATTTCAAATCTATTATCTCCATCTTTAATCTAAAATCTTTATTTTTTTTTTTTTCAAATTTAAAATCTAAAATTTCAAATTCCTTACCCTCTCCAAAAAAATGAATTTACAAATTTATAAATTTCAAATCATAAATTTCAAATTTAAATTTCAAATCTAAATCCATACATTAAAACACATCCTTATAATATTTGGGGGTATTCATTATATTTTATCATTCATCAAGTTTCAAAACCACTCAATAATGTTTGTTTGCCATGGGCTTTTGTGATGCTTGGATTGACCGTGTTATGACTTGTGTAATGTCTGTAAAGTATTTGGTGTTTGTGAATGGCAAAGATACTACTCCTATCACTCCTCTTCGGGGTATTCATCAAGGGGATCCAATCTCCCCACATATCTACACCATATGTGCTGAAGGTTTTAGTGCTCTGCTGCGGAGGAAAGAGGAAATGGGTGCTCTACATGGATGTAGGATAGCTCGTCGTGCTCCAATTGTTAGTCACTTGTTGTTTGCAGATGAATCTTACCTATTTTTTCGAGCTAATGAATTGGAGGGGCGGGTGGTTAAGGAAGTTCTGAATATGTATGAGAAGGCATCTGGTCAGTCAATTCATCTATCCAAGTCCTCAGTCATGTTCAGTCCAAATGTTTCCATTGAATTGAGACACACTGTTTGTGGGATCTTACAAGTGAAAGGAGTCGCTGATCAAGGAATATATTTGGGGGCACCAACAGCAGTGGGTAGAAGCAAGAAGCAAGAGTTTGAGTTTGTGAAAGAAAGAATATGGCAACGCGTCCAAGGGTGGAGGAGTAAGAATATTTCAAGGGCGGGCAAAGAAATTTTGCTGAAAACAGTAGCTCAGTCCATTCCCAATTTCATTATGAATATGTTTTTGTTACCTAATGAACTATGTGCAGATATTGAAAGAATGATGAACCAATTTTGGTGGGAGAACAATAGTGGTCAGCACAAAGGAATTAGATGGATGGCTTGGGATCGAATGTGCAGCCCAAAAAGTAATGGTGATTTGGGATTTAAATATTTGAGGGAATTTAATCTTGCGATGCTCAGTAAAGTGGCTTGGAGGCTCCTTACAAATCCCAACAGCCTTATCGCCAAATTATATAAAGCAAGATACTATACATATTTTAATTTCAGCAATGCTTCAATAGGGAGTAACCCCAGTTACATATGGCGGAGTATTTGCGAGGTGAAGGATATAGTCTATGGTGGAAGCCGAATTCATATTGGAACGGGTGAAGATACTCGTGTATTTGATGATCCCTGGCTTCCTTGCGCTGAAAATGGTAATGTTAGTCCCTACTTGCTATTGAAATGGCTCGAGTTTGCTCACTGATGAAGCCTGGAGAACGAAGCTGGGATGAAGACATACTCGCGGATGTGTTTAATGACACAGATAGAGGTCTTATTCAGCAAATTCCTCTTTCTCAAAGAACTGTTGCAAACTCTTGGTTTTGGCTTCATGACTCGAAGGGAGAATTCACTGTCAGAAGTTGCTATAGACTGATTCATGGTGAATGTCAAAGGGTTGGTAATGTCTGGTGGAAGCGAATTTGGAATCTCAAAGTGCCCAATATAATTAAGCATTTTCTTTGGAGATTGTGTTCAGGCTCGCTTCCTACTGCGGATCGTTTACTGTCAAAGTAAGTCCCTCTTGATCCTATATGTAAATGGTGTAGAGCTCAGGTAGAAACGGCTGTCCATTTTATATGGAAGTGTCAGTTGGCGCAAGATGTATGGTCTTTGATGAATATTCAGTTGTCTCATCCACGTAGTTTATCTTTGATTCAATGGATTGGTGATAATATTCTGAATCTTGGCCTCGAGAATAGTTGTTTGTTTGCAACTGTGTGTTGGAGATTATGGCAAGCACGCAATGATCTAGTTTGGAATGATAAGTTGACCACGGCATTTGAAGTTGTTAATTTCGCTGGTCATTTTTTATCACAATGGAAGAATGCCTAGACTTGTTCTTTTAGTCATAATGATGTTTTGGTTAATTACAAAGATGGAGATGCGGTGTGGACAAAACCTGGTGGTAATTTTCTCAAACTGAACATTGATGCAGCGGTGCAAAATCAATATATTGGCCTTGGCAGTGTTGTTCGAAATGAGCAGGGTACTTGTGTTTTTATTAGAGCATCAACTGTCCTTGGATCATTTGCACCCCGAGTAGCTGAAGCTATAAGTATGAAGGAGGCACTGTCTTGGTTGAAGGAGAAGAATGTAAAGTTAATTATGGAGTCTGATTGCTTAGAGCTTATTAAGTGCTTAAGAGAGACATCCCATAGTTCTAGCTTTGATTTAGTTGTTGATGATTGTAAACACCTCGCTATGTTCTTTGAGCAGGTGTATTTTATATTTGTCTATCGATCTGCGAATAAAGCAGCTCACTGTATTGCTCAAACTGCTTGTTCTTTGACAGGTCAAGAGGGAATGGATAGATGTTACCCCTCCTTTCCTTTGTTCAGTTGTAATGGCTGATCGTTTGATTTAATAAAGAAGATGACATTATGAATAAAAAAAAAAAACACTCAATAATGTATTATTTTATATTTGTTTGAAAGTTGCTTGATTAATGTGCAATAATTTAATATTACGTTAACAAAATCTAGAGTAGTTAACTTAAGGTCTATAGCTTAAAATTCTACTTCAAAAAAAATTTTGAGTAGCAAATTTATGATAAATTTAATTAATAAAACTTAAAATTTTATATTTGTTTGAATGGAGTGAGATTTTATAGATAAAAAAGTTAATCAATTGAGAGTGAAAAATTCTTGATACTAAATTCTAAATACAAAAAACTTGTTTACAAATAAGGAGGGAGAGGATTATTATTTTATTTTATTTGGGTTTGAATGGAATGAGATTTTAGAGAAATAAAAAATCATCCTTAAGGCTTGATAGGCCACCCAATATAAGGAAGAGCCTATTTACCACTTGCTAATGATTATTTTTTACATCGGAAATAACTTGTTAATGGATTATTGATACACCTAAATCAATATATAAATGAGATTTAATTTTTTTTTAACTAATATAATTTTTATATTTATGTTTTTATATATTAATATTTTTTTTATTTATTTTGTGTATTATTTCACATTAAATAAATGTATACAATCAAGGACGAAGACACTCAATAAAGAAGGGCGCAACTACCCTAGGGCTGTAATCGAGCCGAGTTAAACCTTAACTTTAGCTTGCTCAGACTCGGCTCAATATTTTTTTTCTGTTCGAATTTGAAAATCATGTTCAAACTCGGCTCATTGGCTCGAGCTCGGCTCATCAAAAGTTTGTTTATAAATTATAATCGAGTTTGACTCATTAATAAATTATAATTATACTAAACTTAAGCTCAATTCGTTTTGAGACTCGTTTATAATTTATCAGAACACTCAACTTCCTAAATATTTATTTCTGATAAAATAATCATAATAAAAAAAATTTAAAACTAACATTAAAGCAAAAGCAACCACTTAGTTAAAAAAAATCCAATCATAATTACATGTATCACAAATAAACTAATTAATACAAAATATATTTTTAAAGATTATAATAATAGATTATATAATAAGGAAATATTAGATTATGCTAATTAGAAGTATATATATTTTAGTCAAATTGAATTACTAAAAAGATTATAGGAGTATTAAAATATATTTTTTTGGAGTGCCAAAATTATTAAGTTATTAATAATAATAATAATAATAATAATCTAACTGTTCACGAATCTATTAATCGAGATATTTGCGATCTTATTCACAAACTTATAATCGAACTGTTTGCGAGTCTAATAGAGCCGAATTTAATTTTGTTCAAATTCGACTCATTTATTTTTTAAGTCTTAAAGTAAAGCTCAAATTTGACTCGTTTATAAAATGAATCGAACGCGAATGAGTTTTTATCGAGCCGAACACCAAACCACTCACGAACGGCTTAACTCATTTATACCCACCCTTTAAATTTTGGATTTTTAAAAATTTAGTATTAGTAATATTATTAAAAGTCAAAATTGCCCCCTTAAAATTAATATTTACCCCCCTTATTATTTTAGTTTATGAAAAAACATAAGGGGACACTTTAATCTTTTTATTTCATTGATTTAATCAAGAAGACAAGGGGGTTTTAACTTATACAAAGAGTTTATTGGAATAAATAAATAAATAATCACTTTCATTTATTCTTATCATATTTTGAAAGCCATTGTCCGTAAACACACACACACACACACACAAAAGAAAAAAGAAAAAAAAGGAGTAACAAGTGCAAATACAAATTCAATTGTGAGTTTTGAGATTAAAGTGAGTAATTTTGATTTTTTAAATTTAGTTGATCGATATTTTTAATTGAATATATTTGTTAATTGTTATTATTAAAATCTACTTAAATTCTTTTTTTTTTTTCAAATTTAATTTTTTGAGTTTCCTTATTTCTTGGATTCCTTGTTAGCTTGTTTAAAATTCATTATTTATATTATAGATCCAATAAAATGGAAGATCAATAGATAACTAATTGTTTAATCACATATATTGAGAAATATATATTTAATTTCATTGGTAATGAAACTATTATGTATGGTTATCAATCTATAAAAAGTCGTAAAAAAAAATTATAATTTTTTTATAAACAAATGATTATTAAAAATTGTTTTAATGTCTAATTTATTTAAATTATATGTATTATGTTAAAAAAATTTAGTAGGATATTTTATGTTATTTTGTCCCTCTTGAATTAAAACCCTAGCTTCGTCCCCATACACAATCAAAATAATTCATGCTTACTTGTTTTATTTGCACATTAAAATATAGTTTAATAGTATAAATACATATACAATTTAAACAATAAATTCATATTCAATTCTCCAATCATATTAAAAAAAAAATTAAATTATTCATTCCCTCAAAAAAAATTTAAATTATTCAATGTTTTAGTCTTTTGATGAACATTCTTAATTTTTGCCAACTGCCAACTACTTCATTCGCGAAGGTGCTCCTCTTGTCCCTTGTCTAGATGCCCCAAGTATTATTAAAAAAAACAAATTAAAATATGTAATTATAATTATTAGTTTTTTTTAACATTAATTTTATTACATAAATTTAAATTCTGATATACACTTTTAAAATAATTTCATATTACAACTAAATTAAGACATCACTTTATAATTATTAAATTAATAGTTAAGTATTTATCTTATAACCTAATAAGTTATGAATTTAAAGTTTAACAGTTTCATTCCTTTTCAAATATTTCTACTTATATTTTTTTTAAAAAAAATGCTTCTAATAATATAACAATATATATATATATATAGTCTTGTTTTCCATATTCAATAGTATTTTTTTTTTCCCAAAGTATTCAATAGTAAATTTAGCCTCTTAGCAATTTGCCCTCTTACATAGCAATTTGCAAGAGTTAATTTCATAAGACTTTCAACGCTTTTTTTTTTTTTTTTTTTGGTAAATATAAGACTTTCAACTCTAACTCTTGGCATTTTGCATGAGTTATAATTAAAGAGGGTGCAGAGCAATGTTGACTTCAGTGTTGAATTATGTGGTAAATAATTATCCAGGCTTTAGGAGTAGTTAAGTCCAAATTTAAGTAAAGTCAAGTTTGAAATTTAAGTCAAGTTTCAAAATTAAATTAAGATATATTGAATTTATAATAAATTGGGTTTTACAAGCCCTCTCAAGCAGCAATTGAATAAGATTATTGGATTAAGGTCAGCTGATGTTTGAAAAACATATGGTAACATTTCTTTGGAGATAAATTATTAGGTGAATTTAGTCTATTACGTCAGATTATAAATCAATCAATGATGATATGATATATCAGCGTATTATAACTAACATACCCCATAATTTAAGAAATTATTACCATATTAACCTCATGTTAATTACAACACGCAATATAATCCACCTACAACGAGTTTAGATCTCAATTTTAATACCATGTCAAAGTATGTGGGCATAGGAGCCAAATCTAAATCTAAGTAAAGTCAAGTTTAAGTTAAAGTTAATATATATTCGACTTATAATAAGTTAAGTTTTATAATACAAAATAGTCTAAATCATTTATAATTTTTATAGTTAATCAATGTGTGATCTATTCTACATCCATTCCATTTCATTATTCATTATATTCTATATATATTTAACAATATATTTATTTTATAATTCTTAAGATATTAATTATGATTGCGAGATAATTAATATAATATATTCCTTTTATATATGAGAAATTTTAATATAAACTTTATAATTCATCAGGATTTATATGGATTAATTAATAATAGCATAACACATCACTAAGTTAAATATATCTTAGTAATGCTTCCATGCATGATTTTTTTTTTATTAAGTATTAATACACTTAGTCATCACTTTGCATTAAAAAATTATGGCAAAAGTGACAAATTCGTTCTTCAACTTTATTATCGAGAACAATTAAGGACAAATTAATTTTTTTTGGATAAATAAGTCTCAAAACTTACCGTTCAAAGACATCAGAGTCCTAAAACTGATGAAAATGTCCGCGTGAAACTCAATCGCTAAAAATTTAGCCTTAATTGTCCTCGACAATAAAATTGAAGGACCAATTTGTCACTTTTGCCTTTTTTTTTTTTGTCAAATCATTTATTTTCTAATTTCTCTACTAATAATATGTTTATGTTGATTTCAATTTTGAGCAAAATAGTGACTAAAGTGTTTAATTATTATTATAAAAATTATACACGTATATATATATTGGCAGAGCTTGAATTTTATTTTTGAAGGGACAAAATTAAAAATATCTCATTTTACTATAATAAATATTTTTAATTTTGAGAGAGTCAAATATTGAAAATATAACTAATTTAAAAAAAAAAATTAAATACATGTAATATTTATTAAATTTTTCAATTTTTTTTAAGGCGCCATAACTCTCTCTCTCTCTCTGCATATATATATATATATATATATATATATATATATATATATAAAATGTTGTGGAATTAAAGTATTAAAATTTATTAATTTTAAAAAATTAAAGTAGAATTGGTTTAAAAAAAATTAATGACAAAATATAATATAATTTAAAATCCTCAAAAATTATTGTGATGAAAAATTGATATTTTTAATAATGCCTAAAGTGTTTAATTATTATTAAATTTTCTAAAAAATAAAATTATTGATTTTAAAACTGCAAATATCAAAATATATATTAAAATAAATGTTAGAGACTATTTAATAATTACCAAAAAATAAGGAGTAATTTTTATAAATGAATGAAAAATTATTATTATTATTATTATTATTATTTTGATCAATTTGTCACTTTTCGCATAACAGAGAAGTTAGAATTATATAATAAACTAATTATTTTTGGATTGATAGCTGCAAAGTACTGCTGGAAATAATATATTATATAATCAAATTTATGGCTGCAGTTAGCAAGCCAACCAACTTATTAATTAATTTGTCTGTTTTTTTTTTTTTTTGAGAAAAAATTAATTTGGCTTTAGAATTAAACCTTCACACAGAGTTAAATGTTTTACTAATAAATCCTACCAAAATTCTTGCCTATATTATGTATATATACTAATTCAATAAGAAAAGAATATATAAAATAAAAAATAATATCGGTGTTTTTTCACTTAATAAAAAAATATAAAAAAGTCATATTGATAAAAATATCTCATTATTCATTGATTTGACCTATAAATATAGGTTAGAATTTTTCTATTTATTGTAGTACATTATTTAAACAGTGATAGAAAAATGTTAGATGTCAAACACGAGTTAAGAACAATGGGGAATGAATGTAGACTTGATGGGTTGAGGATTAAAAAGAAGAAAAAAAAAAAAAAAAGGTGTTTATGTGGCACAATATGAAAAAAATTTAAATTTTTAAATGTCATCATTATATTATAAAAGTATATTATATATGTAGTGACATATCTAACCTCAGAGATTTGGGGAGCGATATTAAAATTTTTTTAAAAATCTTGGGGCGATGCTATTTTTTGAAAAATTTAAATAATTTTTCAAAAAATTTAATTAATTTTTCAATGCATATTAAAGGTTCTTCCAAAATATTGGTCTGCATTTATTTCCCCTAAACTTTTTAAATTTTATTTATCACATGTTGTTTATATATATATATATATATATGATGGTTTTATTATTGTTTTTAAGAGTGGAATTAATTAGGTGGCCATATAATTTTAAATAAATAATATATATAATAAATTTCACTTCAATTAAAATTTGAATTCGAAACATCTTCTTAACGGGACTCTATTATCACAAAACAAAGAATATTGCCATGGTAATAATTTATATATATTTTTTATGACTTTGTTATCATTTATGATACTATTTATATATACACATTGGGCTGAACATGGATTGGTCTAATTTGGAGATTCGAAAATCTCTAAAATTTGACTAAACTTTAGAGATTTGAGTTTGAGTAGAACTGGAACCGGAACCGAAGTAAAAAATTTTCATATTGTATTGTCCTGAAAATTTCGGGATAATATAATTCGGGAATTGGATATTTCAATGCAATTCAATCTAATTCAATACGGAGATTCAGAGATTTTCACTATATTCCAATTCATTAATCCAATACTAAAATTAAACATAAAAAGTAATTAATTAATTTAAAAACTATATTTAATATAAATATAATTATATTAATGATTATTCGCAAGTTTTTTTTGGATGAATTATTATAAAAACTCCATTAGTATAATATAAATATAATTATATTAGTATTTTACTTAATTCAAATAATTTTAATATTGACTTATATATTACTTAAAACTAATACATAATTTCTTATAATCATTTTCTAACTTTTTATATAAACTATTAGTCTATTACAAATACTTTCTTATTGATAATTATCACAAAAATGTTAATTAATAAAAAAAATATATTTTTAAATATTAGAATATTAAATTATATAATACTAACAAAATTTTAATCTAAAACTTTATTAATATCACATGAATATAATTAAATTTAAAATGACAATATTAATGGACTTACATACTAATACATCATACTTTCTTATTATCACTTCTTAATTAATCATAACATATATTAAAAGTTTTTTTTTTCTAAAACATATATGTAGTGAATTTAAAATGTTTAATAGTAATATGTGATTATATATTAGTATTATTAAAACTTAATCCGTATTATATTACTAATTTTTTATTAATACAAATTTAATGAACCTAATATTTAAGTAAATTATATAAATATCAATAGTTATATTCAATTGAGATATATACATTTATAATTATAGATTTATAATTCATCTAAATTTTCTTTTAATATAATCTTAATATAATATCATGTAAAATCTTATAATTTTAGTGTTATATATATATATTATTCAATTAGCATTACTTATTTATTATAAATAAAAAACTTCAGTTATTTTAGTTCAATTTAATTCGGTACGGTTTTCGATCTGGATATACGTTAAGATCTAGAACCGTACCAAAACATTTCACTTGGTACAGTTCGGTTCGAAAAAAGTCAAAAAGTCAACGATTCGGTTCAGTTCTGAATATTTTATGTCCGATTATTCTATTTAATTTGAAATTTTTAATATCCGCACTCAACCTTTACACATGTATCATTGCTAATGACAGAGAGAGGAGACCAAGAGTGGTCATGGCTCTTAACCTCCAAAATATGATTTTTTAGGTGTAATTTTATAAAAAAATTAAGAGAAAAGTTTCAATTTTGACCCTCATGTTTGGCCAATAAAGCACATTTACACCTGATTTTTTCGAATGCTTAATTATACCCTTCATGTTTTCAAAACCTTACAATTGAATACAAATTTTAATGTCCCACAAACTGGCAGCGGCAGATGGCTGCCGTTTGTGGGGCCCATTTTTTTTGCTTTTAGTCCCACGTGTACTGAATAAGTATCTCTATGTGCTTTGCTTTTGTAACTTAAAAAGTAAACCACTCTTGGTCTTCACAATTTCACCATTAATAAACCAGTTCATGGAAGAAGAAACAATAAATTCAGATTAAGTGCAACAAACAACCCAAGATTGAAGAAGATAAGAAATTCACACACAACCCACAACAAAGAATAAAGAAATCCACAAATTCTTAGTTTATAATTCCAAACAGAACACCACCACCACCAACCACAACCCAGAACACCAATTGAACCAACAAATAATCAAAATTCAGTTATTAAAAATCAAAACCCAACACTTTCCAACAAAGAATCTGACAACAAAAATCTAATTTCTTTAAATTCACCTCCTTAAAATCAAGCAACAAGAAAAATCAAGAAAACCATGAAAATGTGTTCAAGAATTTACCTAAACAATGTATTAATTAGAATTAAAAAAAAGAAAGAAAGAAAGAACCGAACCTAGTAGAATAATTTTACAAAATAGTATCTTTAAAAGAAAAATCAAATCAAATCAAATGATAATAGTACCTTAGGAAACAACATTCCTTGACCTCTCTATAAACTGATTACAAGAACTTCTATATTTTCAATGGAAGTTTTAGTTTCATCCAAGGAAGATAGTTGATCATTTTTCTTGTATCTATATGGAATACACCTGCAAAAATTAAAAATTAAAAATTAAAAATTAAAAAAATATATAATTAAAATATAAATTACCCAATACCCATCATCAAAAGTCTAGAAAAAAAATAAATTTTGAACATTTTTTCCACAATAGTTGTTAGTGTGAAAAGGATCATGAAGAAGTTACACCATTCAACAATGGTGACCACCTCTCACCACCTACCTTACCATTGTCAAAGCACCCATGTGCACTCCAAGACTCCAGCTATGCAGTTCTTTCAATAGCTTTCACCAATCAAGGCACCATTAATATATTATTTCCTCTATAAATATCATTGTAATTTTCATGTAAAATACAACTTATTAATACAATTATTTGTTCATCATGTAATCTAACATGGTATCAGAGCTCTAGAGCTCATTAAAACTCAGTCTCCATAGAAATCTAAAAAAATCCAGTTTTTGCTCTGTTTTCAGTCCAAAAGCTTATGTGTCTTTTTTTTTTCGATTTACATGCACACGTCAAAATTTTTTTCTAACCATACCATAAGAAAGCTCCGAAAATTTTAAGAATTCTGAAATAAACCTCGCCGGAAACGGAGTCTCCACGCGCCCTCACGCGCCGATCAAAGCCTTGCGACTGGTCTTCACTCTCCTCAAGCGCTCCACGCACCTGCTGGAGGTTGAAGACGACCACGTGGAGCCACGTCAGCAGAAGCCGCCCAGTCAGCGCCACGTCATCCAATCAGGCATCGCCACGTGTCAGATGTCAAAGCTAGCATCGCCACATTTCATTCTCAGTCAGCCGACCTAACCAATCTGATTCTGCCACGTGGCATTCAGTGACACGTGGCCCAGTGAATATCTGCCACGTGTCATACATGGGACCCACTTCATCATCGCCAGATGTCTCAGCCAATCACGATCAGCCACGTGTCAACCACGTGGCCTAGTCATATGCTGCCACGTGTTCAACGTGGGGCCAGATCTGCCACGTCGTCTTGCCACGCCATCAATCCATGTCCGGATCCGACCCGACTAACCCGATAACCTGCAGGTAATCCAACCCGATCCAATTTCTGACACGACCTCGTCCGGTCTGGTTCTTTATCTGATCGAACCGGTTCAGTTTGCTTTGACCAACCGGTTCAGTGATTTTTATACCGATTTTCAGCAAACTCAGACCGGTTCCCAAGGTTTTAAGGCCTTATGAATTCAATTTTGCTGTCATTTTTGCAAAATTCTGTCTCTAAATGAATTTTCTTGATTTTTCCTTAATTTTTTGTGTTTTTCCAAAAACTGGTTTGACTTTTTTTTGACCGGTTCTGAATGAACCTTTACTGGTTCCCAAGGTTTTTAGACCTTTTGAAATCAATTTTACAGTTTGTTTTACAAAATTCTATTTCTATCTATATTTTCCATCTCTATATCAATTTTATATGTTTCTTTAACCGGCTGATTCAAATCTTTTTCGACAGGTTCTGAATGAACCATTCCTAATTCCTGAAATTTTTAGACCCTCTGAATTTATTTTCGGTCTCTGTTTTGTCACTTTTGACTCAATTTTTCTGTTTTGGGCATTTTTTTAAATCCATTTTGCCATTCTGAATCAATTTCTGGTATCTGATTTACCAGTTTCTGAATTTAGTCTCTTATTTTGGGTCGTCTGAATTAATTTTTTGACCTTCTAAAGCCATTTATGGCTTCTGTTTTATCTATTTCAGATTTTATATCCTGTCTGAATCCAAATTTGGTATCCATTTTACCAGAATCTGACTCTACTCCTTTTACCACGTGTTCCGCCACATGTTCAAATTCGATCTCTGTTACCAGATTTCGACTCTGGTTATCTTCGAATTTATTTTTCAGTTATACTACTGTTATCAATTTATGTATTTATTTTCTGTTTTCAGTATGTTCCACTAGTTTTTTAATATGTATTATGTTTTCTATTTCAACCCGTTTTCCAAATCTCCTGAGCAATCTCAAGTTGGCATCTACGATACCACATTGAGTTTGAGGGAGGGTGTTAGTGTGAAAAGGATCATGAAGAAGTTACACCATTCAACAATGGTGGCCATCTCCCACCACCTACCTTGCCATTGTCAAAGCACCCATGTGCACTCCAAGACTCCAGCTATGCAGCTCCTTCAATGGCTTCCACCAATCAATGCACCATTGATGTATTATTTCTTCTATAAATATCATTGTAATTCTCTTGTAAAATACAACTTATTAATACAATCATTTGTTTATCATGTAATCTAACAATAGTAAAACAAAAATATATTATTTTCAATAAAATTAAGCCAATTTCAGAAATTAATCGTCAAGAACTAATGGAAAAATAATTTTTTTGAAAAAAAAAACAAATTTCATCAAAATAGATAACAACCCACTTCAAAAATCCCATATTCCAACCTTTAAATAACAAAAATTAATAATAAAAAAAAACAAAGTTAAAAAATACCCAAAAATAGAAAAACCCAATAAATAAATAAAGAAAGAAAAAGAAAAAGAAGAACCCAAAATGAAGAAGCAATTAGCAGCGGCAACGCATGGTAGCTCGAGCTTGAATCGCGAGCTTTGGGTTCTTGGCTGCAACGATCGGCACTGTGAACCTGAGATGTGAGAACTGAGGATCGACGGCAGTGGCATAGAGAGATGAGGAGGGGTTTGTGATGGGGATTGAGTTAGAGAAGAGAGAGGGGCGAGAAGCAGTGGGAGAGAGAGACATTAGCTGAATTTTTTAGTCCACGTGGACTTTTAATCAACAAAAAATGGAGCCTACAAACGGCAGCCGTATGCCAGTTTGTGGAATGTTAAAATTTGTATTCAATTTTAAGATTTTAAAAACATGGAGGGTATAATTGAACCTTAAAAAATATCAAGTGTTAATGTGCTCTATTGGCTAAACATGAGGGTCAAAATTAAACCTTCTCCCAAAAATTAATAATATATTAAATATTATGCCTTTATTTTAAGTGAAAATTTCTCAAAAAAATATAAAAATTAACTAATTATATATAGAACTTTAATAAAAAATATGATATAAAAGATTTGGCCCTCTTAAAAAATTTTATGGGTACGTCACCCTTTATGCTAAGATGGATGGTTCTCCTCGATCTCTCTATAAATACACATTATATTTAGAGATCAAAAGAACCATGCACTTAAGCCTTAACAATATCTAGCAATGGCAATCATTAATGATCAAACTCAATCTTACTTGATCTTCTTATTTTTTCTATGGCTATTCTCAACCTTTCTACTACAATATCTCTTCAAGAAACCCAACAACAACTCCACCCTGCACCACCTTCCCATCCCACCAGCTCTTCCACTCATTGGCCACCTCCACCTTCTCAGCCGAGTTGGATACAAATGCTTTCATAATCTCTCATCAAAATACGGCCCTTTGTTCTATCTTCGACTTGGCTCTTTTCCTCTTATTGTAATCTCATCAGAATCACTTGCAAGTGAGATTTTCAAAACCAATGATCTTTTTTTCACATCAAAACCAAAAACTCCATTTAATGAAGGATTGTTATTTCAAAGCTATGGTTTCTTTCTTGCTCCATATGGAGATTATTGGGTTTTCATGAAAAAACTATGTGTAACAGAATTATTAGGAGCACGACAAATCCAAAGATCTCGTTTCGTTCGAAACGAAGAACTTAAACGTTTCTTGAAAATAATTTTAGAAAAAGCTTATAAAAATGAGAAAGTTGATTTAAGTCAAGAACTAGTAAAACTATCAAATAATAGTATATGTAGAATGGTAATGAGTACAAGGTGTTCAAAGGAAGATGATGAAGCTCAGAAATGTAAGGAGTTGGTGGCTGGGTCTATGGAGCTTGCTGTAAAGTCTGCTTTAGCTAGCTTTTTGGGTCCTTTAAAGAAATCAGGTTTATTGGTGTTTAAAAAACAGTTAGAGGATGTACCTAGAGAGTATGATGAGTTGCTAGAGAAGATTATGAAAGAGCATGAAGACAGAGCTAAGAGAGATAATGGTGGTGAAAGAGAAGATAAAGATTTGATGGATATTCTCTTGCAAGTATATCAAGATAAAAATGCAGAGTTTAAGATGAGCAGGAACCACATCAAGGCCTTTGTTCTGGTAATTTTTTTTTCGGTTTTTGAGAATATTTAATTTATTATGGTACTTACCTTCTTCTTTTTTTTTTTTTTTTAATGCATTTTGGCAATTCCCCAAATTAAATAACAACAAAATATATAAACATCTTATAAATGATAAATGAGTAAGTGTTAAACTTAATATAAGTTAATTAATTTTGTATAAGTAAATTTTAATATTTACTTACTTATAAGTCCATGTATATATGAATCTGAATTTTAATATGACATCAGAACTTTATGTTCAAACGATTAAATCTTAAAATTCATGTTCAAACTTTGTTATTGGACTGATAATGATGTCGGGCATGTTAATATGGGGTATGCATGAACTTGACCCAATTAATAAGTAGACATGTTATTCACTTTATTGACTTGAAATTAATTAATTTTGAGATCAGGTTTTAAAGGATTATCATCCTGTCTTTCAAACATCTGGTCAATGTTGATCGTTATATGCTTTTGACCAACCAAGAAGATGTATTTATATATTATGGTGTTTGATAACAAGGAGTATAAATTTACAAACAATCAGTACTTCTCTAATGATTTGATATTATATAGGATTTCAACCCTAATCAACAAAGTGAAAAAATAGACTTGCTTTCGGGTGAAACAAACATGGAAATATCCATGCATTGACCCGATCCAAGAGGAATTCGGGTGGAATGATCAGGTTTAATCCCAAGTCGGATTGGCAAGACCTAGCTACCCTTAACCCTTCCCTAAATTCAAATCTGATAAATCAACTTGGGTGAATAAAAAAAAAATACCCAAGAATTTGAATTTTAAAATCGACATGAATTCAAACCAAAAATTGAAATTAGTACAAGATATACTCAAATTTGATTTCAGATCATATATATATACAATATCCAGTTCAGACTCAAACCCGACCTGCTCAAACTCATAATCAGATTGCTAGTCCCATACTCTTATTTTTATTTTTATTTTTTTTATGTATACATACCTTACTAATTAAATATTATAACAATTAATATTTCTTTCTACTTGTATATATCAGGATCTTTTCATTGCAGGGACACATACTCCAGTAAATACTGTGGAATGGGTCATGGGAGAGTTGGTAAACCATCCTAAAGTATTCAAGAAGCTAAGAGAAGAGATAGAGTCAGTTGTTGGAACAAATAGATTAGTGGAAGAGTCTGATATTCCAAATCTCCATTATATGCAAGCAATAGTAAAGGAAGCACTAAGACTATACCCATTAGGACCTGCAATACCTAGAGAATGTGGTGAAGATTGTGAAATTGGAGGATTTAAAATACCCAAAGGAACTACAGTGCTTATTAACTTATATTCAATAATGAGAGACCAAAAAATATGGGAAAATCCTAATGAATTTTATCCAGAAAGGTTCTTGCAAGACAATCAAAAGGAAATTAATAAGAATCAAAATTCCTTTGGTTTTGTTCCATTTGGTGGTGGAAGGAGAATGTGCCCTGGTTCACACTTGGCTTTAACTTCAATTAATATCACTGTTGCTTATTTGGTTCAATGCTTTGATTGGAAGGTTGATGGAAATGGAGGAAAGGTCAATATGGAAGCTCAGTCAGGCATGGTGTTGTGCATGGCCAATCCACTTTTGTGTCTTCCAATTGTTCATTTTAATCCATATTCTGATGCTGCTTAGATATATTACTAGATACTTCAGGTTCTATGGTGTTTAATTAGTTTTATATAACTAGCTATGCAAGGGTGTGTGAGAGTTAGTTAGCACCTCTTTACAAAATTATTATAGTTTTGTGAAGTAGCGTGTCATGTTTTTAATCCGTGTGTATATATTATTTAAAAAAAATATAATTTTATATAATTAGTTGTACAATAGATTTTCGTTAGTTAAATTTCGATCAAAGTTAGTTAGATTTCGATCAAAATTCGAACTCATAAGTTCATAACTTTTGAGACGATTTTAATAATCATATCACTTAATTAGCCAAAGTTTATTATATTCTGAAACATATTTGTATTTATGTAATTTTGATTATATTAATTTTCTGATTATACTATTGGTTTTTCAAGTTACTTTGAATTCAATTAGAGTTCAAATTTGTAATTTCACTCTGCTAAGATCATAAGTTCGATCCTTGTTTGACAATAAAATTTTACACAGCCCATAAAAATTATTGTTTGACAATAAAATTTTACATAGCCCATAAAAATTAAAATTAATGGTAGCTGTACGGTACCTAGACCTGTTCAAATCGCGAGTCGAGCTTAACTTTTTAAGTTTAAGCTTAAGTTCGGGTCGCATCTAAAAATATATAATTTTTTACATGCAAATTTTTTGGATAGACTGGGCTTGTTAGACGGACTTCAAAGAAATAATATTTTCAAATCCATCTAAAAAATTATTGAAAATTTACGCGAATTCTTTATATGCCAGATTTATGAGAGAGAGAGCAAAAATAATAAACACACATAATTTACATGGTTCAGCACAAACTTGCTACTTCACGGGCTGCTGCAGACCTTTCACTAAATGGAGAAAAATATACAGTGTTTACAACAATCACAACTCAAGAAAATTTCTCTCAATTTTTTCTTAACAAATCTCACTCTTTTTCTCTGCACCTCACCACATATATATATTAAAACCAACTAATGAGGGCTGTATTTATAGCCCAATCACCCCTTCTTCACATATTTTTGCCACCCAAAAACTAGCTGTCAAATTCCTCCTTTATCAAAAATTTGGTGTAGCATTCTTTGACAAGTGATGCTAAAAAAAACGTGTTGTTGGTGCAACTTTTTTTGCAGCTTTCTTTGACAATGTTGTTGGTGCAGCTTTCGGTGCCTCCTTTGTTGAGCCGCAAACTTTGACAATCTCCCACTTGAAGACGGATTTCAATCTGTCTTCACACCTCGATCAATGCAGTAACTCTTTCTAGCTTTGTCATTTTTGCAGGCCAACTGAAGTTGAACACAACTTTAGTTTGTTGATAGTCACCGACTTTGTTAACATGTCAGTTAGATTCTTGCTTCCTTGGATTTTCTCCAGTCTTAACAACTCATCCTCTAACAGAGATCTGATGAAGTGATAACGAAGTCCAATATGCTTGGTTCTAGAATGAAATGTTGAATTCTTCGCCAAGTGTATTGCGCTCTAACTATCACTGTGCAGAACATTCTTCTTTTGTTTGAATTTCAGCTCAGTTAACAAACCTTGAAGTCATATCATCTCTTTACTAGCTTCAGTCACTGTTACATACTCTACCTCTGTAGTGGATAGAGTGACAATCTTCTGTATCCTCGACATCCAACTAACAGCGATATTTCCAACTGTGAATATATAACCAGTGGTACTTCTTCAGTGATCGACTTCACCTCCAAAGTCTGCATCTACGTAGCCTTGTACCTTTAAATCTCTTTTTTCAAAGTACAAACACTTCTCTGTGGTGCCTCGTAGATACCTCAAAATCCATTTTACTGCTTCCCAATGAGCTTTCCCTGGATTTGACATAAACCTGCTAACAACTCCCACTACATGGCTAATGTTTGGTCTCGTACAGACCATCACGTACATCAAACATCCAATAGCTGAGGCGTAAGGAACCTTAGCCATGAAATCTCTCTCTTCCTCCGTCTGAGGTGATTGATCCTTGGATAGACGAAGTGACTAGCCAAAGGTGTGCTCACTGGCTTGGCGTCACCCATGTTGAATCTTTGCAAAACACGATTGATGTACTTTGCCTGAGATAACTGCAGGAGCCCTCTCCGCTTATCACTTGTGATTTGCATTCCAAGAATCTTCTTTGCTGGACCCAAGTCCTTCATGTCAAACTCCTTTGACAATTGCTACTTCAACCTTCTAATATCATCCATATTTGAACCTACTACTAACATGTCATCAACATATAGTAGTAAAATGATATAGCTGGAGCTATACCTTTTGAAGTAGTAACAGTGGTCGGCATTACACTTCTGAAAACCTTCTGTCACGACCCAACTTCTGAGCCGTGACGGTCCTAGGGTATGGGTAGCTATAAAGGCACCAACCACCCATAGAACCCATAAGTACTAACAAACAACTTTCACACTGGCAGCATAACATAACCCCAAGTTCACAAACTGTAAGATAAAATAACACTTCAAATACCACCTTATATTCTCGCTACATGTTAACCAATAACACAATTTCCCATGCTCAGTCTCATATTCAAAATAAGTATACATATAGATTTAACACATTTCCATTATAGTACTCATATTTTTAAAACTCATTTATTTACATAATAATATTAAATCTGTTACTACATATTTATATAGATATCACAAAACTAAATATACCAAATTTACACCCATGGAGCTCTAGAATGAGTTTT
>CATKHJ010324425.1:0-12210 GCA_949750685.1 Vernicia montana
TACTTATCGCATTCAGTATAAATTTTAAGTTAAAAATTTTGACTTATCATTTTAAGTAGTTTTTGACTTAATTTAGACTTTTAAGACGTAGTTATCAAACAAACTTAAAACGATTAAGTGCTGAAAATTTTAATTTTAAGTACTGAATAGTGTTATCAAACACCACCTTAGTGTATTAAGCTTGGCCGTGATAGATGTGATAAAATTTAGGGCAAATTATTATTTAGTTCTTAAGATTTGACCTAATTAATTAATTTGTTTCTATTTTTAAGAAATTAATTAATTAGTCCCTTAATTTTAGTTCCGTCAAACTATTTAGTCCTTCCGTCTAGTTTTGTACTTTTTTCTGTTAAATTTATGAAAAATGATTAAAATGTCTTTGTATATATAATAAATATAATTTTAATATTATTATTTTAAAATAAAAAAAATCAAATTAATAAAAGTAAATAATATTTATATTTAATATCATCAAATTATAAAATTATTTATTATTATATAATTAATATATATAATAAAAAATAAAAAAATATTTATATTAATAAAATTAAATAATTAAATGATTATTATATAATTATTATATAATTTTATTAATTTGAATTTTTTTATTTTTTATTTTTTATTTTTTATTTTAAATATAAAATTATATTTATTATATATATACAAAGGCATTTTAGTTATTTTTCATAAATTTAATAGAAAAAATACAAAAATTGTAAAATAACTAAATAGTCTGATGGAATCAAAAATGACAGATTAATTAGTTAGTTTTTAAAAAAAATATAAATAAATTAGTAAATTAGATAAAACTTTAAGGATTAAATAATAATTTATTTTAAAATTTAAGATGAAATACAATATACAACTCGTTAAGATTTAGTCCACGTCAATTATATATGAAAATTACCATATTGTGTATTTTTCATTATCTTTCATTATTTGCACATTTTGAGAGTATGAAAAACATTAGGTTGATTCTTAAAATAAAAAAAAAAAAAAAAAAGGTTTGATTTACAGTTCATCATGAAAATTACATTAGGAATTCATTTTTTTTTTATATTAATATATATAAAAGGACTTTTGTTTTTTGAAATTAATTAATATATAAGAAGGATGCAACAATAATTTATTATTATTATTAATTGAACTTTAATCGCATCATTTTGAAAATGATAATTCAAATATGATATAATTAATTGAATAATTTCACTAATTGTAAATTAAGAATAATTATCGTATATTTATTTTTTATTATATAATGTATTTAAATTTTATTAATTTACACCAATTTTTTTTTTACACCACCCTTTACGTTACTTAGCATTACCCGTTTTGTAATTGCATAGGCTAGTTAATATTCATCGGATAATAGGCCACAAAATTTATGAGAAAGGCGGCGAAGACGCAGAAATAGAGCTGTGAAAAGCTTCAATGGAAGTCATTAAGTCATCAAGAAAAAGAAAGTACATTGGTATGTGTGCAAGAAATAGTTAATGGTCCTGTGGATATTAATGGTGCGACGGTGCAAAGAAGTATAAGTATAAAGATGGTCCTGTGCCCGTTCGTGGGGTTACAAACAATAACTTAAATGAGTTCTGTATTCAATTCAATGGAAATTGGTAAGGAATAAGACTGCCTTCTTTCAGTTTTTGTCACGATTTGTTTGTTTTAAAGGATTTCTGAGATAAATTTTATAAATTGTAATTTAATTTTTTATTTAATTTAAAAATTAAATAAATTTTAAAATTTTAAATATAAAAAATTTAAAAACTCATGTGAATATAAATTTTTAATTCCATTAATTTTATTTAAATTCACAAATTTAAAATTTATTGTGCAAAAAATCCTTAGATTTTTCTTTTTCTTTTTCCCTTTTCTTTCATCCTGTAGAGCTTAATTCAGAGATATAATGTTATATAATATATATAATGACATGCACGGTCGTAGCAAAATTTTTTTATTAAACGGGATCACTATCATATATGTCATTAATTATAAATTTTAGTTATATTTGATTTAAATTCTACCAAAATTACTAGAATTTATAAATAAATTGTAAATTAATTATATTATAGATATATTTGTATTTTTTTTAAATGATCTATAAAATATTTTTATAAATTTATTGTGTTACTTGAAATAAATATATATATCCTTACTTAAAAATTAAAAATAAATAAAATTAATTGACATATGAACAATTTAAATAAAACCAAAATATAAATTTCAGTAAAAATAAAACTTAAAATATACATAATTTTTAGAATTTTTTAAATATTTGAAACTTTAAATTAAAAATTAAAAATAAGCAAACTTGAATGATATATTAACAATTTGAGTGGATTACGATATATATTTTAGTGATAGTAAAATAAGAAATATTTAAAAATTTTAAAAGTTTAAAAATATTTGAGTGATTATGTGATATTTTAAAAAATTTTAAAAATATTTGAGTGATTATGTGGATTACGTACTAATAGAAAGACTATATAAGAATAATCAACAGCCATAAACAAAGGCCTTGTCTGTGGTATAAAATTTTTCACTTTTGAGGAGTGTATTTCTTAGAATATTAAGTTTCTAAAAATTTAAGTTACCTGAAAATAAACATATTTGGTATGCAATTTAACTTTTTAGAAAATAAATTTTTCAATATTAATTAAGTCAATATATATTGCAACTAATATAGTAATCCAACATATAATAATCAAAATTGATAAAAGATAAAGAGTAAAATAGTCAATTACTAACTATTAAGTCTGTGTGATCAAGTTCATTAATCAACTTTAGTTGGATAAACTTTCTTCTTCTTAATTAGTTCTTTCCAACATGAAATTTTGCCTCTCTAATTGACATGGTTGAGTGTGACTACTGTGCTAAAATACTACCATTCACACTGGTATATATTTTCAAATATATCAATTGATATATATATATATATAATAATAATTCATATGAAAGATATATCAATATATTTAAAATTATAAATTAATTTATATTGACTAAAAAAGGAGAAAATTAAATATCAATAAAATGGGAACCATACATAGTTTTATTAGTTATATATGGATATTAAACCTCAATTTGGTTTTCCAAAATAAGTAACTAACAAAGTTCAAATCTCCAATACACACATGCATTGAAGGGATACAAACATGAACCTAACATCCACCAAAAAAAGAAGATGTGAATCAAAATATTACAAACCCCATATAAATAAATATAATAATAGACAGTCTAGCCACCATATCTTCCACAAGAAAGGAAGCTCCAATAATCTTGTGGGGTAATTAACAAAGGGAAGAAGAAGCAAATTGTAGGATATATCTCTTATATAATGAGCGGCTGATGATCCGTAAACAGTAGGTGTACATGTTCATCAGTCTAATCAGACAAGGGCATGTCTTGTAAAAAAAAAAAAAAAAAAAATTGTTTATCTCTTTAGACTTTAGCTATATATGTATGTGTATGTGTATGTATATATATATTAGCTATAATAGCTACCACTACTCTCTGAATTTTGTTTTTTGACTTGGTTTTTTTGGAGCTGATAGGTTGTCTTGACATGGCACTAAAGATGAATTGGATAGTGACTTGAAGAAAAGTGTGGATCTATTGGAGGATCCTTAGAAAAGGATTTGACACAAAACATGCAAATCCCTATTTTACTAAATTTCAAAAGTGACGAATTTGTTCAACCATCTCTATCATAAATGAAATTTTAATTAAAGGATTTCAATTTTTTCAACCAAAAAAGAGGCCTTGCCCTCATGGGTTACCCACTTTTTATTGCTAGCTAGGTACATACATAGAGAGAACAAAATCAAAAGGGATACGTGTGTGTATATATATATATATATAATATATATATTGAATGATATAGTCTCTCAATCTAAATTTAATTAATAAAAATATGATTTTTGACACATGATAAGTAAAATTACATTAAATTTATATCTGTTGATTCATTTATTTCATGATATTATAAATTTTAGAGAATCAACTCTAAAAATTAGCAATTAAAATTGAAAAATATTTTTATATATTAATCCTATAAAATATTTGTATATAATCAATATGAGATATTGTTAGAATATTCTATATTTAATAAATACAAAATGTTAAAGAGACATATAAATGATAAGGATTAACCACTCATATGACTAGTTCTAATCATTTTAATTATGATTGAACCTAAATTTAATAAAATCCTATAAAATCTAATACGATTAATGTGAGAATTTAACAAATACGTTTCTTACATATTTTATATCCTTAACACGTGAATAAATTTAGAAATATATTTTTTTACTAATAAAAAAAAAAAGAAAAAAGTTTGGTAGAAGTCTAGGAAAACTAAAAAAGTTATATATCATGTGACACGAGGCATTTCTAGCTTTCTAGGTTTAAAAAATTAGTTTATTTTGAATTCATTCCACAGTTTCCTTGAAAATTAATTTGACTTACGATTAACAATTCACCAAACTTACCAAACAAATTACAAGTCATATAACAACCAGATAAAACAACAGCAGGCATGGTATAATGGTAATACACAATAAATCTAAATTCCAAGTCCTCTATCCTTCAATAAAAAAATAATTGAAAATTTCATACAATAGTGTGAGCAAATAATTATTATATATATATTTTTTAATGATCATTCGAATCATCTAAAAAAAACCAAAATCATTGATTTATGATCATTCAAATCATCTAAAAGAACCAAAATTAATGATTATAAGTTACTATAGGTATACATATAATTTTATTGTACACTTGTGGAGTATATAGTAATGTGAGAGTGAGATTTCTCCCATCACTACACGTGGGTAGGAAAATAGATGACAAATGGCATGAGAGCAACCTTTAAATATTAATAATTCTACACTTGAAGCCTAGTTCAAGTAGTAAGAGCATTGCTCTTGGGAGTGAAAAATTTTAAATTCAAGTCCACTCCTTCGCACTAGGTGAGATTTCGCTTTTATGGTGAGTGTAAGAGGATGATTACTTTCTGTTATGTAGCACATAGTTCATTGAACCTCCCTAATATAAAAAAAAAAAAAAAAAAATTGAATTGGAAAATGAGAAATAATAATAATAATAATAATAATAATAATGGTAAAGAGAATTATGAATCGCATCAATTTAGAGAAATATTGCCGACATATTGGCTGGTTGTTAGATGGAAACAAAATAAAATAAAATGATATATGTAGGTAGTAGAAGATGAAAAACAACAAGAAAATAGTTGTCTACCTATCTAACACAAATCTTTCATTGCTAAGGAAAGCAAGATTTTGCTACTTGCAAATTTAGCCTGCCATCATCATTTTTTTGGAAGTGTGTTTTGCCGCTTATATTAAAAAAAATATTTTTTTATGGTGCACTTTATAGATAAATCTGAATTTATAATTATCAAATTGTTCATTTTTAATCTTGAGCGTTAAATAAGACTTATTTATAACCGTTTAAAATTAAAAATGAGTGATTTGATAATTATAAATTTAAATTTATTTATAAACCAGATGTCTCATAAATAATTTCTATTAAAAATCATGAAGATGCAACGATTTATCATCCCATCATTTTATTTATCAAATATTTCAAATTAATACTTAAACACTAAAACGTTAAAAAAATTATTTCCAATCACAATTTATAATCATATTTAATACTTATCGGTTTAAATAAGTTGTTCAATTGAATAAATTGTTCATAAATAATGTATGACATTTAAATTCTCAAATTTTAATTAATTTGACTTAATTGAACATTGTATTATGTTAATGATGTCTAGTTTGAATGGTTAGGACTGAGATTCTAGGAAAAGTTTGGAGCCCGATATTGATAACAAAGAATTTTAATTTGTTTTTGTTTATTCTGTCCGTATTAGATTGTATTGTTATTTCCTATTCGTAATAAACTGATGTTTATAATATATTTTATATATAATATTTCTTATTTGGCAAAAATATATATATATATATATAATATTTCTTAGAAAAAAAAAAGAATCTTGTACTAATAATAATATATATTTTTTTTTCTTCCAAAGTCACTAATAATAATAAGAATTTGATGTATGAAACTTTTAACTATGAAAGTATAAATAAAAATAAATAAATTTGTACTAAGAAGAAAAAATTGGAAAAAGGAAGGGGGGGGGGGGTGAGGGGGCAAAAGGAGAAAGGAGTCTAATCAATGGATGCATCCATACAGAAAGCACACATGCAAGTTGATGATGACATTTATAATACAACAAAAAATAAAGTTGTGAGGTATGTCTGAAAACTCTAGTTGCACGAGCACCTCTTTTTTGTCCTTTTCTTCTTTTCTTCTTTTTTTTTTTAATTTTTCTTCAGAATTTACTTTTCTTTCCTTCTCATCCATTTCTTCCTAATTATTGATCCTTTTCTCTTTCTCTCTGCGCTTACATTTATGCATACACACGTGTGATATGAAAATTTAATAATTTTTTTTTTATTTCGTACACACAAATATCATAAGTTGTTAAGGTTTAATAAACACTTTTACATTTACCTTCTCTACAGTTAAACATATAAAAATATAAATGTGTTAAGTCACTTTCATTTGTAAAATCCAATTTATTATAAGTTTGATTTTAATCTGACTCTCTATCTTAATAATTAATGAATATTTAGTTTTATATTAAAAAAAAATTAATTTTGTTAAAAATATTAATTAAAATGAAGTATGCTTCTTTTAAAATTGTAATTATAATAATTTATACATTTTTATTGTATATATAACTCTTTATATTTGTTTAATATATAACAATATTTTTTCAAAATATGCACCTTGTTAATTTGATTGAAATAAATCATTTTTACCCCTAATTTGATAGAGAAACTAATTTTTCCTTTTTATAATTAAATAATTAAAATCAAAACCTTTTTTAATTAGACCCATTTTTCTTGCATCAAAATAGAATTAATCATATTAAATACTTACTATATATCTTTATGTATGACAGCCTTATCATGCATATCAAAAGATAAGGAATGTTCGGTTCTATTATGGTATGTAATTTGATTCTTTGTATTGCATGTTTACGCCCCCATACTTATTGATTTGTCTTCTTGTTTTATAATTTTATCAAATAAATATTTTCATTAGGTCAATAATTTATCATTGAATGTCAATTTTTTTTTATTTTTTTTTTAAATTATGATATAGAAATTCCAATATCTTCCCATCCATTTATATTGAATATGGCTGAAAAAGACAATTTTGACCATAACTGTTATGAAGACCCAATTTTCCAAGTCCCAACCCACCAAAAGCTAGCCTATAATAATTCTATTCCTTTTTTTTTTTTTTTTTTAAATTCCATTATTTCTTTTACAGATGATATTATATATCACATACATTAATTACAAATGTGTTATATATCAAACTGACAATTAAATAAAATATTATAACTTAATATTAGCAACAAAAAAAAAAAAAAAAAATCCGAGTGAAAAGTCTAATCTGTCACCTATGATTCTATTCCATTCCTTATAGCATAAGATACGAATTTTGGTTATTATTAGTCAAATTTCAGCAAATTGTGAGAAATTCTTTAATGTATTGAATCTAATACATACATTTTTACTTACACAAATGAAAATTTTATTATTTATTTAGATGGACATTATTAATTAGTACATCCCATACACACAGAATAATTCCTTGCAAATATATTGACATGTTTCTTATTTTTTTTTATTTTGATTTCGATTTTAGTAATTGGGTTGACTTTATAATAATAATAATAATAATAATTATTATTATTAGTTATTATTTGCTCTGTCCTTAGATATGGGATTTTTCTTGTTCTCTTACTATTGTTTCTGTTCATGCATATTATATATTTTGTCTTGTTTTTGTTTGGAACCAAAAAAAAAAAAAAAAAAAAAATTAATAATAATGAGTGTGGCTTCCCATTGGAGACATATAAGCATTTAGTTCATGAACTATCTCAATCCATAGTTCTTGGCCGATGATGATTTTTGGCACCATCTAATCATTAATTTTCTTGGAAAAAAATTTGAAACTTCTTGAAAGCTATTGAAAGGGAATCTTTCTTACCCATTTTCAATCCAATTTAGCTTTCAATCTGTAAAATCAATTAACAATGGGCTTCTCATCAACTCTCAACAATCCAAGATTTATAATAAAGTCAGTACATTCCCTCTATACACAATTTGTAATTTATTATGTAGATCAATCAATTAATTATAAACCTTTTTCTTTTTAAAATAATTATTATAAATTATATGCTGGGTCTAACACATGTTAGATATAAATATTTACATTTATTTCTATCACGCATGTATATATATGACTTAATTAACTATTTGATTAATCATGATTGGATTTTTATACTCATCAATAAATTGATTCAATTATGATGATAATTAGAAAGTATTTATGAGAAAAGTTGACAGTTTAAATTGTATTTATCATAATATTGGATTAATAATCTATTATATTTTATAATATTATTTGGAATAAATTTTTAAAAACTACTCGATTAATTATAATATCAGGTGCATCTTAATAACAAACTAAAAAAATAGATTAATGAATATTTAATAATCAAGTAATATCAATAAATTTTCTCAAATTATAATTAAAATTCAAATATTTATTTTTTAAAAAATAGAATAATTTATTACTATAAAAACTATGAAATTTAAAATTTTGAATTTTCCTAAATAATATAGGTGTAGAGAAGGTAGTTTTGTTTGTTAGCTAAACATCTTATCCCCTTAGGAAAGAGAAAAGTTTTTTTTTTTTTTTTTTTTTTTGGTTTTGCCAAATAGGAAAAAGAAAAGTGGGGACAACACTTAACCCACCACATGATGATTGAGTGCACGTGTGGGTACTTGTGTCCACGTGCATCTGTTTTATTCACTAAACTCTTTTTTATTTGTCTCTTTCTTTGATATTTCCTTACCCCCTATTTGTCTCTTTGCTAACTGTCCCCTTTTGGTCCCATTTTCTTTTTCTGATTTATACTATTTTTCTTTAAATTATCTAATTTATTATTATTATTACTTATTTTCATTAAAGTATTAAATAATCTTTCCCTTCGATTTTACTAATCAATGACATGATTAATTGTATCCTAATTACTATAATGTTTCTTTTAATGATATATATATATATATATGCAATTGATAAATTTAATATAAATAATAAATTTTAAACTCTAAATTTTAAAACTCTAGATTAAGACGTATTACATCAAAATGAATATGATTATATCCTTACAATAATCATTATTAAAGAAATTCAAGAGGAAAATTCATAGCAATGAATTGGCAGATTTAATATCTTAATTTTAGAGAAATTATATAATTTCTTTAAAAAAAAATTAAAAAATTATATTTAAAAAAAAAAAAACTTGTATAAATCACTTTAAATATATTAAGAGTTTTTAAAAAAATTTACCGTAATTGTCCACTCCTCCTAGAGATCCACAATTAATAAATAATAATAATAATATAAAAAAAATGTGAAGTTTTGCCACATCCAACAATGCAAAAATATATTTAAGAAAATGAAATAATTAGCACAAAATCACAAGAATAAATAATTTATATATACACTGTGATCAGAATATTAATTGTAATAAAAATGGCCAAACACTTGAAAGTACATAAAGCTGCAGTTAAATGATCTTTCCTACAGAGAAGATTGAAGTGAATAATTAATTCTTGAAGCTGCAAAAAAAAAAAAAAAAAAAAAAAAAATGCTAAATAGTAAAGATTAGACCTTTAGCAGAAGTAGATGTACTGCTATAAAATCACACATTAAATTATCAGTAAATGTAACAGATAATATTGCTCTACAATCTAGGTAAGTGACAGAGAAAAAATATGAAAAAATACTATAAGATAATCATAAAATCTTGTGGTCATGAACTTGAATGCATCGATTAAGATAGATAACTGAACCAATAATTAATTATTTACTCTTTAAAGATTGCATTTAAGAAAAAGAATATATATTTTTATTTTTTAATGGACAATTCTAATTTATAGTAGCAATTTGGAATTCTTTTTAATTTATATAAAAGATGAAATGATCCTTCAACATGAAAATTTATGATATTGAATTGAACTTTTCTGGATAAAATAGGAGATAATGTATAGAAAGACAAATATTATCCTATATATATGTATATTTCAATTTGAATTAGGTATTACTTTCTCAAAAAAAATATATATATATTGAATTAGAGATTAAATTTGAGTTTTTCTTGCTTCTTATTGTAAATTTTAAAAAATATTCTCTCCATCCGATTTTGTTTGAGACATATTTTTTTTGCATAAAATTTAAGAGTACATTAAATAATATGTTATTTTTCCTTTTATACCTTTTATTAAATATAATTTTTTATAAATATTATGAAAAAAATTGAATTAATATTTAAGAAAAAAATAAGTATAAATGGTAAAAAAATATTAAAAATAGAAGTAAAATATATATTTTAGAACATCTAAAAAAAATAACCCAAATAAAATAAAACAGAGAATATAATAAATAAAGTTGACTGCTTATATATATATATATATATATATATATATATATATATATATATATATATATTTTTTTTTTTTTTTTTTTTTTTTTTGCCAAAGACTAGATTTTTTGCATATATGTCAGAGTATATAAGACCGCTAATTAATGCAACGCGTTATCATTAATTGATAGATTCAATGCTTTTGATATATACCTATAATTAATTATAAATACTCAATTGCGTATGAAACCTCACAGTATATTTCTCTCCCTCTCAGTTTTCTCTCTTAGGGTTTTCTCTTCATATTTAAGCCGTCAGTGCTATTCTTGAGAGTTCTCATCAGAGGCTTCGGCCACCAGTAAAAAAATCTATTTTTTTTAATTTCTTTCTGTTTTATATTAGTTATCACTCATAATAAAGCCGTTGTGTATTTGATGAGTGCATCATTGATACCCATATTCTGAGTTTTTTGATATGTATTTATAGGCACTTTTAATTTTTGTGACAGAATGTAATATCCCGAATATTTATGTATGGACTTCTCATTAAGTATATAAATGAATTTCAAGTGTATGTCATGTGTATGGATGATTGTGGATTGAATTCCTTGTAAAATGGAAGTTAAATTGTAAAGTGGAGTTGCAGGGCATAAGTCGCGCCCGCGATGATGATGTCGCGACCGCTACATTGCGTTCGCGCCTAGTGTTCCGACCGCAACACAGACCGCGAACCTCTCTGCCTGATTTGGTTACCAGAATGAACAGTCACGTGAACAATGCGAGGTAGGGACCGCAACAGGCATGTTGCGATCGCGATATGTGAATAGCGACCGCGACTTACCTGTCACGAGCGTTATCGCCATCAGGGACAGATTTGAGAATTGGGCTCTATAAAAGGATTTTAAGACCTAAATCATTTCCACCTGATTTTTTAAGCTCTCTAAACTCATTTTCTCTCAAGAAACTCTCAATCTATTCATTATAAGTTGAAGAAAACACATTTATTGCTTCTATAGGAAGATCTAGGGTTGTATAACCCATTCCCTCTCTCCTCTAAGTCAAGCATTGATTGTTAAGGTGAGTTAGGGTTTTGAGATTTCTTTATGATTCTTCTTCCTCATTGTTATAATCTATGCTTTGGGGAGGGTATATGCTTAGAAATCTTGTGTCTAACATGTATATGGTGATTAATAGCATTAATTGATATATTTTCCATTATATGGGTGTTTATGTGTTAATAGCTCAACCTAAAAGAATTCATGAGGATCATGATGATTATAATGAATTGAGGTGATTGTGGATTTTCTTTAGAGAGCATAGAGATTCTTTTTGGCTAAGGTGAGTATTTAATATATTATTATGTTTATACCTAAATTTTATGAAAAATCCTATAAGTCTATGTATACTTATGTTATTCAATCTCTTGTGAAAGTCAAATGATTATGAATTATTGTGAACCATACTTTTAAATGATTAAGCTATATGTATGAGACCCAGCCAATTTGCTATTCATTATGATATATGTATATGAACCTTGAAATAGAAATCTCCCAAACTGATGTGGGGCAAATATCAGACTTTGTGCACATTGTACCTACGGATAAGGTATAATATCCGAACCCTAGCTAGGAAGGGTATCGATCCTAGTCATGGAGTCTGATCCACTTCATG